>MJUT01017127.1:961427-982777 GCA_002080005.1 Gigantidas platifrons | reverse complement strand
CAGTTATTACAATACAGTACTGAATCATCCCAGTTATTACAATACAGTACTGAATCATCCCACAGTTATTACAATACAGTACTGAGTCAACCCACTGTTATTACAATACAGTACTGAGTCATCCCACGGTTATTACAATACAGTACTGAGTCATCCCACAGTTATTATAATACAGTACTGAGTCATCCCACAATTATTACAATACAGTATTGAGTCGTCCCACAGTTATTACAATATAATACTGTGTCATCTCAGTTATTACAATACAGTACGATGTCATCCCACAGTTATTACAATACAGTACTGAGTCATCCCACAGTTATTACAATACAGTACTGAGTCACACCACAATTATTACAATACAGTACTGAGTCATCGCACAGTTATTACAATACAGTACTGGGTCATCACACAGTTATTACAATACAGTACTGAATCATCACACAGTTATTACAATACAGTACTGAGTCATCTCACAGTTATTACAATACAGTACTGAGCTATCCCACAGTTAATACGATACTGTACTGATTCATCCCACAATTAGTACAATACAGTACCGAGTCCCCCTACAGTTATTATAATACAGTACTGAGCCATCCCACAGTTATTACAATACAGTACTGAGTCATCTCACAGTTATTACAATACAGTACTGATTCATCCCATAGATATTACAATACAGTACTGAGTCATCCCACAGTTATTACAATACAGTACAGTACTGAGTCATTCCACAGTTATTACAATACAGTACTGAGTCATCCCACAATTATTAAAATACAGTACTGAGTCATCCAACAGTTATTACAATACAGTACTGAGTCATCCCACAGTTATTACAATACAGTACTGAGTCATCCCACAATTATTACAATACAGTATTGAGCCATCCCGCAGTTATTACAATACAATACTGTGTCATCTCAGTTATTACAATACAGTACTGAGTCATCCCACATGTTTTATAATACAGTACTGAGTCATCCCAGTTATTACAATACAGTACTGAGTCATCCAAGTTATTACAATACAGTACTCAATCATCCCACAGTTATTACAATACAGTACTGAGTCATCCCACTGTTATTACAATACAGTACTGAATCATCCCACGGTTATTACAATACAGTACTGAGTCATCCCACAGTTATTATAATACAGTACTGAGTCATCCCACAATTATTACAATACAGTATTGAGTCGTCCCACAGTTATTACAATACAATACTGTGTCATCTCAGTTATTACAATACAGTACGATGTCATCCCATAGTTATTGCAATACAGTACTGAGTCATCCCACAGGTATTATAATACAGTACGGAGTCATCCCAGTTATTACAATACAGTACTGAATCATCCCACAGTTATTACAATACAGTAATGTATCATCCCACAGTTATTACAATACAGTACTGAGTCATCCCACAGTTATTACAATACAGTACTGAGTCATCCCACAGTTATTATAATACAGTACTGAGTCATCCCAGTTTTTACAATACAGTACTGAGTCATCCCACAGTTATAACAATACAGTACTGAGTCATCCCACAGTTATTACAATACAGTACTGAGTCATCCCACAGTTATTACAATACGATACCGAGTCATCACACGGTTATTAGTACCGCCATCAGTCATTCCACCGTTATTACAATACAATATTGGTAATGCGTCATTCAACAGTTATAGCCCCACAGTTAAAACAATATGATTTTTACTCACCCCATAGTTATTGATTCAACACACAGCTATATAATACCGTATTCCGTCACCACACACTCCACTTTAAATCAGTATGATCATCTGTTTTACAACCGTCATGCACGTTCATCAGTCACTCCACCTTAAATGAGTTTCATTATCTGTCATACAACCGTCAAGTACGTTGATCAGTCAGTCCACTTTAAATCAGTTTGATCATTTGGCATACAACCGTCATGTACGTTCATCAGTCACTCCACCTTAAATCAGTATGATTATCTGTCATACAACCGTCATGTACGTTCATCAGCCACTCCACTTTAAATCAGTGTGATTATCTGTCATACAACCGTCATGTACGTTCATCAGCCACTCCACTTTAAATCAGTATGATCATCTGTCATACAAACGTCATTTACGTTCACCAGTCACTCTACCTTAAATCAGTGTGATTATCTGTCATACAACCGTCATGTGCGTTCACCAGTCACTCTACCTTAAATCAGTATGATCATCTGTCATACAAACGTCATTTACGTTCACCAGTCACTCTACCTTAAATCAGTGTGATTATCTGTCATACAACCGTCATGTGCGTTCATCAGTACAGGTCTGCCAGTAAATGATTTTGTTTTTATTTTAGTTGATTACAGTCGTCTGCTGTCATGAAAGTTGCTATTATATTTTACCGTGTCACGTGTGCCTTTGTTACTATCACAGGGATACAAATCGTAAGTACAATGTATATTATATTTTAAAAGATAAGAAATTATTTGTTTAAGCGCGTTCTTTAACTTTAGATATCCACGTGAGTTATGGATTTTCTTTCCTGTTTACCAGGCACACTGGTTTCAGTCACCAATACAAATTACGTTCTCTAGCCCAAAAGAAATGTTTGAAGATATTGAATGAGTACTCAGAATACGTCAATTGAAGATTAAAGGACAGACAATTCAACGGTCATTAGAAAAATACGCTTAAAAGACAAACAACGGGAAACAAAATACTACACAGAAAATTAAAGATCGAGCAACACCAACCTCACTAAAACAAACAATGATCTACAAAACACTACACAGAAATCTAAAGATTGAGCAACACCAATCTCACTAAAACAAACAATGATCTACAAAACATTACACAGGAAACTAAAGATCGAGCAACACCAACCTCACTAAAACAAACAATGATCAACAAAACACTACACAGAAAACTAAAATTATATCAAATCAAATTAAATCATGCCATATACAACCAAATATTAAATTGTAATATGGTATTAAATCTCTTTTCACTACATGCATTTAATTTAGAGTACTTTTACATTTAATATCTATGTATTTTTTTCTTCTTTTTATAGTGTTATGCATATGACGTGTATTATCCTAGCCTTAATATACACTGTGTGTCATATCTTGCCTGTGGAGAAGGTTAGTAAAATATGTATTAGGAATTCATTGCAAATCATTACAACAAGAAGAGTTTGAAGATATCAAAGGGTTAATTAGAATCAGTACATAGGAGAACAGACAACACAACAGCAAAAGGAAAACGGAGAAACGAACAATGATCTACCAAACATACACATAAAACTAAAGATCGAGCAACACGAACCCCACTAAAAAACCGGGGATGAACTAAGGTGCTCCACTATTGACACCCGTCGTGTTAATCTAGTTACAAACCCGGTGATAAGTTATCATGAATGAGGAAAGGAACAGTAAGTGTTTACGACAAGTGGAACATATCCGTGGTCATTTGTGACACAGATATTCCATAACGGTAAACCAGATCGTGGTGGCGACCGTAAAACTTTCGAAATGATGACTTCAACTTAACTAAGATTAACCCTTAGTTCGGTATCTTCCTTGTTAGCAGCAACCCTCCATCTAGGAAATCCAGATAGGAACCACAAAATTGTTTCTGTCAACAGGAAGTGAATTGAAATTACAACTGGTTTTTCAAAGCTCACAGACATGTTACAGGGGTAACAGAAAAAGTTATATACCGGTATATAATAAAACATTATCCAGTCAATGTACTTTTCCTGCTCAAATAGAACAAGTGTAAGATAAAAAATATATCAACAATCCGCACAAGTGATAAACAAATGTCTAGTTCATCAAAAATATGTATATGTCGCCTCATTATTGTTTCAGACCAAGGGACCGATTGGTTAACTGATCATGTCCCAAACCACTAACATGGAATCAGATTCCAGTGCTCGATTCAAGTTTTAAGGTCTCCAAATACTATCCTATTGCCGGGGGTTCGATGGCCAGTAAGTACATTATAAATGTCCGGGATTTTAGCCCCCATAAAATCATTGCCAGGGGTTCACTGGCAGGTAAGTGCATTATGAATATCCAGGTTTTTGTTCACCACAAAGTCATTGTAGCTGAAAAATTGCTGAATGTAGCGATAAACACAAATAAAGTTACATAGCACACTGTTTCAGGTCATGCCATTGAGCCATGCAAGTCAAATTTCACTCGAGATGTTTGTGTGGTCTGTACTGCAGGCTATGTACAACCAGACGTCATATCATCAACAGCAGATCCTAACACTACTTCTTGTTTTAAACCAACCAGCACATGTCTTAATGAAGGTAATAATAACGAATTAGGTACATAAAGCCTCCAAGCTTTGTATAAGATTTCTCATTAATTGCAATCTGTGTTAATTTTTAAATTTTCAAAGCCATTATCGGAAGCATATCTCATGATCACATTGTAACCATTTAGTAACCAGACACCAGGAATTCATATAGAATAGCCAACCCATCATGACGAATCGATGGAAACATAAAATGTCTGAAGTGATGACTTAATGTTAGGTTTTAGTAACCCTGATTGAGAATATTGAAGATTTCCTTGACAGAGGGTTGCTGTTTATTACAAGAAAATTACTGAACCATGTATGTTGTTAAAGTCATCACTTCGAACTATTACCATCGCCACCATGACGTGGTTAACCGTTACTGAAAATCTGTGTCACAAATGCCTACGTATATGTTTCATTTGTCGTAATCGCAATTCGATTATGTCCTCATCCATTACCTATATACCACCTTATTATTTTACGAGATGGGATAGTGAACATTTTACAGGTGTGGGATTCCGTGACACAGTCATCATATTGACGGCCGTATTCAAAGATACTGAAAAAATAGAGAACATTTTGATTTTAAAGTAACATTGATAATAAGTAATAAAAACGTAGATAATGAATTTAGTGCGTATGACGCTTTTCTGGAATAACCTTCATCAGGTACGCCTAAGATCGAAAGATTGGTAAAGCCAAATAATTCAAAGTTTTGAGAGCAATACAACAAAAGGTCCTAAACTGGATAGCCAAAATCAGCTATGGTCACCTATGCCTGGAAGAGGAAAACTTTTTGAACCATTTGAAGCTGTACAAAACCAGATGACGAGAGAAAAATGGATGATTTGGGTGTATAGGTAGATGTAAATCTCTCTGCTGCTATACTCAGCTTGACATCTTTGTGATTACTTCCAGTAGGAAGAGTTGGAAGATACCAATAATCAGTAATCAGAATCAGTAAATCGAAGAAGGTTAGACAACAAAATGGCGCAAAAGAAAACGGACAAAAGGAAAAACAACGATATACAAAACACATATAAAACTAATGGTTGAGTAGCACGAACCCCACTAAAAAGCGGGGCTGAACTGAGGTGCTTCGGAAGGGTAAGCAGTTCCTGATCCACTAGTGGCAACCGTCGTACTACTCTAGCTACAAGTGGGATTCGGAGGCACAGGAACCATATTGCCAGACGTATTCAAAGATGCTGAATAAAGAAAGAACATTTTGATTTTAAAGTAACATTGATAATAAGTAAATACAATTTGAAACTGCAAAAACCAGATGATGAGAGAAAAACGGATGATGTTGGTTGTATGCAAGGTATAGGTTAATTCCACTGCCATACACAGCTTGACTCGATCTTTGTGATAACTTCCATTGGTCTTTACTTATTCTATGCCCATGTGAAATTACATGTGTACGTCGCTGGTGATAAATATTCATGAGGTTCTTTTATGATCAAGGTCGTGGAAAAAATGAAAATAGTGTAACACCGAATTCTTATTAACTGCTTGACATTACTGTGCTGTGGTCTTTTTTTTTAATTTTAATTTTTATTTAATTCTTTTACTTTTCAGTGAGTTGAAGTGAGAGGTGATTGTTTGTTTTGTTGTTATTGATGAAATTGGTGACCATTAGTGTTTAAGCAACTTTTTTTATCGTAATTGTAGATCTTACATACAGCCGAACTCCAGTCAAAGCTGTCTGTAAAAGTTTGTCCGGATGTAAATGCAATACAGCCAAATGCTACTTTGGAGGTCCATGTGTGTGCTCAGATGGCCCCGAATGCAAAATAGGACATTTCATGAATAACATTGGAGGTAAGTTAACAGTAAGGTCATTTTTACAAGAAAAAATTCTTAGATATCCACCACTGTCGGATATACCCGATAGTTGAACATAGGACACTATTAGAGAAAAAAAAGTTAAAATACATTTGTCTTTAAAACTACAAAAGTAATGAAGCTTACGATGAAAGACTATTAGGAGATAATATACAAAGTGCTTTTGGTGCAGATTGGAAATCCAACATGATGACTGCAACCACAATGCATAATTTACATGTATCATATGATCATATTCCAATAGTGCTAAAACCTCTAACTATTCCCAGTTTCCCGGTTGTTGACTGATTTTATCTCTTTATTAATTGATGAGTTTTGACTTTCCCATTGGAAGATTGCTCTGTGTTCGGTAATTTTGTTATTACCCTTATTATAGTCTAATGTGGCATGAATGTTCCTTGAATGAGATGGCCTTCTACCAAGTTATGACGAGCGAAAATCCATGGTTATGGTGGTTAACGCCACTTTCAACAATATTTCAGTTATATCTTGGTGTGAAAATCCAAGATGACTTCCACCGTAGAATATAATATCGCTATATGCAAAAATTACAAATGTTTTCTCAAAACTTTCTAAGCTGATAAAACCAAACTCTGCATGGATGATCATTGCTATATGCAAAGTATGTACTTTTGGCTGATATGGGTAATCAAAGATGGAAGCTGCTATCAGGCATAGATTAATATAGGATCATACGGTGGAAATGTTTGGCAACTCTACTTATCTGAAACCACAGAAACTACTTAAGCTAAATATATCATAAATATTCCGTGTAAAAATCTGTGCAATGTATGTGTTTTGGATCGAGCGGAATCAGTCTGGACGGGATATAGTTTAATAAAGAACACTACGGGAGAATGTCAAACTGTTTTCTTTGAAACTACAAAGTTGATGATTGAACACACATTACACATGAATGACTATTTGATGATAAAGTTTAACATTTGTATTTTTTATTCGTATGAATTCCAAAATGACCACCAGGACAAACGATCCTGATATAGCTCTTTTACTTTGAATAAGGGTAATAACAAAATTACCGAACTCCGAACAATCCTCCAAAGGGAAAGGAAAAACTCATAAGTATACAAACAGATAAAATCAGTCAACAACCGAAAAACTAGGAAAACCGTAATGACCCTGACTTGGTACAGGCATTTCCAAATAAATGGTGGGTTGAATAAGATTGTACGGCTCCAAACCTCCCGCTTTCATTATGGTTCAAAGGTTCCGGTTGTCACTATAACAGCATTTATAACAATACTGAAACAAAATAGGTATAATAGTAGTCAACGCAGTATTTAATTCAGTGAGCAAAGAAGGGTGGAATATTTATCGTGAGCCATCCCCATCAATGAGGCCTTTGAAGTATTTTAATTACAAAAGTAAATGTCAAAAACATTTTTCCTCATCTGAATAGAAATAGTCAACTGTAGGTAGAAAGTAATTGCTTGCTGTAGAATGTTAGGAAACAAACTACTAAAACTTGAACATGAAATACATGCTACATGTATGATGTGAAATTCCAAAAATCGTTTAAAAATCATTTCTGTAAATATATATTCACCTTGTATTTACACAAACTTTACAACCACACCCTAGCAAAAATATTTTTGACATTGTAGTTTACTTTCTGCCTAAACTACGTATACTCAATCCTTATCTTTATACATTTTCACTTTAAGAAAATCCATCGTTCACCACCCTCTCTGCAGAAACAGAATATATTTCGACAAGATCTTGGTATCGGAATATAAACTTTTTAATAAATCGAATAAGGCGAATATTTTAATAGCCCTGGTCCAGTAGCCTGTTTCTAAGATAAAGATGACGTTTCAAGAAATCAGAATAATTGCTACTGGCCCTTGCATAGCGAATCAATTGCGAGATGTAAACACTGTCGTCAAATTCGAGGTATAAGTTCAAAAATGATGCGGACGAAGTTGTATCTGTAGTCTCTTTAATTTCCAGCTCTGGAGGATATATCAATGGAAAAAATTCTGAAAATCTAGAATTATTGATAGATTAAACGTCATCAAATTATCAGTCAATCTCATTTATTTTGCACAAACGATGTACCAACATTGTACAGACATTCAGACAGAATAAGAAATATTTGACGGACTAATGATATACAAAATAAAATAAGCATATATAGAGGAATTTCGCAGAACAGCATCTACCTGTGATCTTTATGAATGTTTTCCATAATCGAAGATGAAAAAAGGTAAACTATTGAAATTTCACATGTCGCCGTTTAAAATCAACATTTTTAACAAATGATTAAAAGGTTACTATAAATTGATTTATTCAAATATCTGGGCCCGTATGCATAAAGCTACTTAAGTTAACATTTTCCTAAGAAAACACTTAAGTTAAGGTAACTCCTCCCCTTTTACTTAAGTGGTATGCATAAAGCTCTTTAAAATAAGAATACACTTAAGTTTTCTCTTAAATCTAAGGTACCTATTGAGGTATCTTAAGTATGTAAAATGTAGCGACTTCGAACCAATTAACAACGAAAAATTGTCAATATCGTTGATATTCATATTTAAATGAATAACGGATGGGTATATTGTCCGAGATAGTTTTATTGGCTTGAATTATTAATTAATTCATATCTCAACAGAAAATACACGTAACTTTTCCGGAGCAGTTTACTTGATTTATTGCGTCAATATTCGTTGTTGGAACCACAAGTCTTGTTTTTCAAATTAAAAATGTGCACGTATACCTGTATATACACGTATAGTATCTTATGACAAGCGTGAAATTCATGCTATGTAACATTTTCATTGATTCTTTGTACAGGTCTTCCCATATAAACTCATTTCAAAATTAAAATTGTCACGTACAATGTTTCACGTTAACCGGTATCTAATGCTAGAAGTTGGGAGGGCTATCTTAAGAGATAGAACTAATCCATTAGAAATATATGATGATTTGGAATTATTTGAAAGATTTAGATGTAATGAAACCTCAGTTTTTGCATTAGCACATATATTGTCCCATTTTTACTGTATTTCTTTGACGTCTTTTTTTTTACTGAATTCCCGGCATTAATTGTATTTGCAATTTCCTGTCATGCCCTATTTTTGTCCGCAGAAGTTATCGATGTGGAAAACTTTGCTTTTGAAATAGCCTTTCTTTTCTCGCACTCTTCCAACAATACAACTTTTTCTCTATATTTCCAATTTGGCTTCCTTTTAGACATTGTTTATTTTCAACAGTCACGAATAATAATATTCAAACACACCCAACCTTGAATGCTTAACCTCACAAAGTAATAAAAGCGTGCATTATATATGTATTGAAAAATTAAAGCGAAAATACCAAGGATGAATAAATATAATATTAAACGGTAAATGGAGAAGAGTTCCGATAATTTCCATTTAAGATTTCCTTAGTTAAGTAAAAACTTAAGTAATTATGTGCATACTACTTAAGATTATCACTTAACTAAGGGATTCCTTAGTGAAATCTTAGTTTAAGTAATACGTAAGTTAAGATGTTTTATGCATACGGGCCCAGAATATTAGTATTATAGATAAAATGCAAAACAATATCGCCTGCTTACTTTCTCAAAAAAGACACCACAATATCTGATGTCGCTGGATTTATAGATTCATACGTTACCGGTTCATTACCAACCATTTAAATAATATTTATCATGCAAATTCGGTGTTTACTGTGTTTAATTATTTACTTTAATACAATATAGTTTTTGGGCATAGACATTTCGTTTACAGAAAAAAAGATAAATCAGTATTTCTCTGATGAAGATGCTTATTTTTTCTCCCCCTATTAAGAAAAATTCCTACGTTACTCGGGTCTGTACACAAATATATTATACAAAAGAATAAAATCCTTTGCGTTCTGTTCACACATTAAGGACATTTTAATTTATTGATAATACATCAATAGCGGCTTTCTTGGGTTCACAGAATAATAAAGATTTTGGCAGAAAATTTCTACGTGACCGATTCCAACGTTACCGGATTTTATTCCGTGCAATTTAAATAGAGTTTCTTTCGATGTTCACCTCCACGTGACGCCAGTAACGATATTATAATAAATTTGTTGTGGCGTTTGATACGGTGTAATATGAAATAATGCCTGTTATATATAATCCAAATGACGCCTATTACGGTAACGTAAGAATCGATTCCAACGTTACTGTAGTGGAACATTTATTTTTCAATAAATAATGATTGATTGATTGATTGATTGATTGATTGGTGTTTAGTGCCAACTTTAGCAATATTTCAGCTATATCGTGGCGTGACCAAATTTACAGGTGGTAATTTTTAAAATGTTTGGTGATTCCTACGTTATCGTTGGATGCTGTGCAAAAAACTTGTTTTTATATAATGAATAGAACACTGGTGATATTTCGTAAAATTATTTCTTTTTGAAATATGGTTACCTTTTCGTTTTTTATACTGTACTATGTAAGATCTAGAACAGTGTTTCGGCTTTATAACAAAAACGAATCATTGTGTATTTTTCAAAGTGTACTTTCACCTGGTAGTGGATTTTCACTATACTGTTTTTAATTTTTTTTTCTATTTGCTGCTAATTTTATAGTAGCGATTTTTGCTTTAATGATTTTCTACATCGTTTTTGAGTAAGAAAATATAAAGTTTATTCATACCAGTGCTATCAAATAATGTTTTGAGAATATGAAATATGAAAAAAAAAATCACGTAGGAATTATATGTTTTTTATGTACATTGTTTTACTCACCTTTGACCACGTGTATTTTGAAAACTACTTGATATTTGTTCTCGAATTTTTGTGTGTTGTTTCGTTAGACATTCTTGTTCAAGAATTTAAATAAAGTTTAGTTATTTGCAACCTTTCATTTTTTCGTCCTTAGTAAGCTACAATGTACAGGATAAATGAGACATGTGAAATTAAAGGCTCTAGCTTCCCGTGAAAGATTTTAAAACTAACCCAAGATATAATTAACACAGAACCTTGTGTAAATATTTTGAGCTTCTCAGTTTTGATGCTGATCTGAAATCCAAGATAGCTGAATAAAAGCATGTACGGAAATGTTTATCCTTTTTCTAATATATATATATATACATGTTTTGCCTTTCATGTTAAAAATATATGACCACAATATACGAATATTATCCAAAGGTGTGTATACACACGATTATATTGTACGGTATGGTGAGCTATTACTAAATAAACTGACTATGCAACGGCCAACAGAAAAAGGACACAAGGACAAACGACTACACAGAACAACACAAACGCCTCAAAAATAAAGATTGAGCAACACAAACGCCACAAAAATATATAAGAAGTATGAGTTTTAGTTGTTTTTTCCTCAGAGTAATGGTCTTATCAACAGATTCTGCCTTCCCTAATATTGTACTGGTCATGTTTAGATTGTCACTCATTTTTGTGATTGTGTGTTGGCTTTTTGAGAGACAGTGAACCTGCGAAGGTTTTTGTTGTTTATATCTGTGTTGCCAATTATCAAAGGAGATGCTTGTGCCGTATATTTGTGTCTGTACAATATCACAACGTCATGGCTTTGTGGTCTTTTCTATGTTTAAACTTTCCTTGATAAATGATTGGTGAAGCGATTTATTTAAGGGTTTTCGATAGAAAATAAAATATGATAGTCACAAAACGTGGAAATGTGCCACGGCTGAGATGGGGAGGAAAATCCGCTGTTTTCATTATGGAGAGCGCTCTGACGTTCAACGACAACAGCAAGGAAAATAGTCGTCGAACGGCAAAGGAATCGCGGACTATTCTTTCCTCTGACATCATTGAGTCAGGAGCGATAATTCTGGCAGAAATTGGTATATTTGATATTTATTTGTAGCTAGAAATGCCTTACCTGTATGTAAATGTAAAGTAAAGAAAAGTATTCCTATTTCGCTTCTTTTTTATGTTTATAGAGTGTATTCCATGCCCAAAAGGAACAGAGAAGAATACGACAGGTTGTGGTCCATGTAGAGCAATAAGGTTTGTATCGTTGTCGGCATAAGTGAAAAATATAGGGCATACGTACCACATGCAATGACCCAGTCAGTGCCTCTTACCTCACTACAAGGTAAATAGCTTCGATTTATGCACATTCCGCTTCAATTTTTTTTTAATATATGGCTCCTATTATTTTACAAACGGTATTTATGATTTCATCAGTCAGTAATTGTTCTTAAAAATCGTTAAGATAATACCAAAATAGCGTCTCCTATTGGCATACACAGATTAGGCAATAAAATCGTCTTGGTCTAATGTAATCATCCGAATGAAAAACGAGAAGGACAAAGAATTTGAGTATAATTTCCTTAAAATTTGTAAATATTTAAAAATAAGCGTCAGAGAAAACGAAGGGGCAATCAAGAATGGACAATCTAGAGAAACCGTCAATACCGGGCACACAAGACACACGATGAAGACAAACAACAACAAAAACACATAAAACCAAAAAGATGAGCAACACGGACCCAACCAAAAACCTGGAGGTGAACCTGACCTAGACAAAACAAACGCTCAACATAACATAGAAAACTAAAAAGATGAGCAACACGGACCCCACCAAAACAGGGTGTGTACCTAGGCACCTACGATTAGTAAGTTGTCCCCGCCTCTCACAAAAAACCAACATGTCACTCACATAGTCAATATGTGTTGGACACCACTATGTACAAATAATGTAAGTAAGACATGATTCCTCCTGCAAACAACTGGAGGTAAACACGAACCGAACATCATTTTATGCAGAAATTGTAGCGAACATCACAACATGGAAATGAGGACGTAAAGACATATGATAGAACAAAATGTTGGACATCACTATACGCAACCATACACAAAAATATATAAGAAATATGAGTTTTAGTTGTTTTTGTACCCAGGCACCCGCGATTAGTAAGTTGTCCCCGCCTCTCACAAAAAAACACCATGTCACTCATATAGTCACTGAACATACATATGTTTTCCTGTTTTTTGTTTGTTTTTTTTGTATCTACATGTATCTTTATATGTCTCCAATCATTCCAATCATTGTATTAAATTTTTTGCCCCTTGTGGGACCTTAATTGGCAATACAAATTCTTATTCTTATTATAGTCAATATGTGTTGGACACCATACTCTTACTCTCTGGTAGCTTCACGCTATCTAAGGGTCACTCCCGATTAAGGATAATTTATTAAAACAGCCACATACTATATACAATATGAACACCACTATGCACAAATAATGTAAATAAGACATGATTCCTGCTGCAAACAACTAGAGGTAAAGACGAACCGAACATTATTTTATGCAGATATCGTTGCAGACATCACAACATGGAACTTAGAACGTAAAGACATATGATAGAATAAAGTGTTGGACATCACTATAGCAACCATAAACAAATAAGACGTGAACACTCCTACAAACAACTGGGGGTAAAGACGAACCGAAATAATTGAACGGATATAATTAGAAACATCCATATTCAATTGTTATTTAATATATATTTAAGAGTATATATATATCTAATCATCTGAATAAGACCTCTACTACTGCCAATTATTTCCTGGGTACATTTAATTATGACTATGAGAAAAAAAGAACAATGTCTGTCAACAAGCATGCGACTGCCGATTACGGGTGATTACGAAAAATATATACGATAATTCTTGACATTTCCGTATTTGTTTACAGGAACACCATACCTCCCACAATGCTGACCACAACGGCTCAATTATCTACGGGGCAGAGGACGTACACACCAACAGTCAAATACAATAAATCCGTAATATCACTGAGTTAGTTTGTTTGTTTGCTTTGCTTATCCATAATTAAATCAATCTAGCACAATAGGCAATTGAAATTTACAGTTCTTAATATATATGATAAATTGACAAAATACCACACAGTGAGAAATTGCTCATATGAGAAATTTGATGAAAATGCATATATGAAACGGAAAGCTCACGTGAGAATTTGCACGTACATGTAAGTGTTTTAACATGCAATTTAGATTAGTTTCTCAAGTGCATTTTATTTTACGCTCACGTAAAGCTCATATATTTTACATGTTAAAAATCTTATTATTTCAAGTTCTATCAATATATGATATATTATGATTTGTTCATGCAATTTGTTGGCATCACTTGGTAGGTGTTATTTTTAAGTTAATAATTATGCGGTATGAATCTTAGTTAAAGTAACATGCTTAACGAGTTACTGTCACCGATATATAATGATGCATTTGTATATTTATTTAGTTTGAATGCAAGATTTAAAATAATGTGCTTTACATTTTCAAAGACAACACAGATATCAAAGCAGAGAAACAAAATGAAGGAACAGATATGTACGTTGTGTAAGTATTTCAAAGTGATTTGTAAAAAAGATATTATTAATATGTATTCTGGTTTCATACGGCCTATCATCGTCGATCACCCACGGTTCCAATGACTCGACCCACAGGGCCGACCAGACGGTGGACATGGGGGCTATAATACGGAAAACCTGACCGTGAACCATAGTGGGTTACGTGTTTGGAGAGTTGTCACACTTTATGCACATTTAAGACCTCTGTTGTACATTTCACCTAAAGAGTAGGCGCATTGTAGCCTATACAGAAGACTAAATCTGTCGTAGCTATCAAACTCTCCATACTTTTCTAGTGGCAGTCAATAGTTGTTGTCCAACCCTAGGGGCCGTCGGTGGTCGTATGGTAGTTTGACTTAAACTACCTATGCAATCAGTGCCTATCACCACTTACAATGTCAGCTCGAATCTCACTCAAGCGAGGTGTACTCGATACAACATTATGTGATACAGTTTGTCTGTGACTTGCGACAGGTCGATGGTTTTCTCCGGTTTTCTCCACCAATAAAACGGACAGCCACGATATAAGTGGCGGTAAACATCATAACCCCACCACCTCATTCTGCTAATAGCAAACTCCAAGGCATATATCTACCTATTGTGCATTTCAAAGTTATAACTGCGGATTGTAATTTACATCTACATTGCATCTGTGCAACAAATGCCTTAGACATAACGAGATGTATATATATGTAATGGACCATTATGTGATCAACCTAGTCAGCTAATTGAGACAGAGTGGCGGTTTTCTTGGGATATTCCGTCAATACAACTAACCAACACGACAATAAGTTAAATAATTGGCGTTAAATGTGCAATATGTATGACACATGCAATAAAGTATATATTTGGAAACTTGTTGCTTGAATGTGTTTATTCCTTTTTGTATTTTAATTTTATGGTTCATTGTTGTTGTTTTGTCTTACAAGACTGGACATGTTTGTATTGTCCATTTATATTAATATGTAACATTCATTTCCCAGCTATGTAGGCATAGGCCTAGGGATACTCATCATTACAGCAACACTGGTAATCTACTTGGTAGTGTACAGAGGATCACGCAAAATATGTTTTTGGTCTAAATGTGCCATCAAAGGTCAGTGTTCCTACATATTTTCATTTCATCTTTAAGTGATCAAGTGAAAAACAAAAAACCCTCACTATCAGAACAGTTCCAAAATCCAATAAAGAAATCGAAGCATGAGGCAAAATCGATACCTTCAACAACAAAAACACAGCACCTCACAATTCCTGGATTGGCACAGGAACTTCACTAAAAAGACTAAAACTAGTTGCATGGTCCCAACCCTCCTCTTTCCACAAGTTAGTGCAATGTCAACCCTCGGTTTTCAGTGGGATTTGTGTTACTCGATCTTTAGTTTTATGTGTATGTTTTGTAGATACAATGTAGTTGTAGATCCTTTTTCATTTGGCCATCTTGTTGTCTATCCTTCTTCGATTTACGAATTCTGATCTTCAAACTATTCTCACATATAAAACTGATTACATTTAATTATGTACTGCATAAAGGGATTATCCGAAGAAATGTTGCAACACATGAAGGACGCGAGTTTAAATTACTGTTCCTAAATAAAGTAATTATGATTAAAACTGAGGTTCTCCCTCTTTAGACATAGATGACGTTAATTGAAGTTTTGCTATCCTGTTTAGGCCCTGCTGTGTTCTTGCTCCCAAAAACGTTTATATTATTTGGCTTTCAAATATTCTGGCTCTGAGCCAACCTAATGAATGTTTATTCCAGAAACGTGTCATGCACACTAAATTTGATATCTACGTTTGTATTAAGAACAATCAACACATTTTTTTAAGTAAGTAAGTAAGTGAGCAAGTAATTTTTATTTAAATTCGGAAGTATATACATATACATTGTATATACAAATACAACATAGAACATGGGCTCTTTAGAGCTCTTTAACTGACTTGTTATTTTAAAAACAGAACAATAGACAAACATAACATAGCAACACATGGTTAAACATGCATAAATAAAAGCACAGAGACGAGCACATTACATAACAAATAGCACATTTAAAGCAATAAAAGCGACTTCATATTTTAAACAGTGATCGTAAATCTAATTACCATGCTTTGGTGGCCATGACTATTCCAGGAACAACATCAATGGACTGGCCAGTTTATCTATGTACCATTAACACTTTTGCATCTAAAGAAAACATAAAGCTCGGCAAACAGAGCTATATATATTAAGTAGAAGACAGTCTTATTAAGCATCCTTAAATTTGGGTACGATGTAAATTACATGTACAAATGTGCATGGCCAGCCTTAGGAGGTGTATAATGATCAATTTTTCTATGTAAACACTAGGCCTACAGTGTGCTTTTGTGTGTACTTGAACAGCCAATTGGCTTAAGGCCGGCCTTACACATGTGAATACGAAAGGCATACCAGACATGGATTAAGATAACTTTTCTGTAATTGATTTGTTCTTGAGGAGTGGATCCATCAATTTACATATCCACAAAAATGCAATTTTCCTCAAACCACGAAAATTTGTTTCCACTAAAATGTATAATGATTTCACAATATATTTTCAATTTTCTACAACATATAGGTAATAGACGTACAAACAATAGTGAGTCATCAACAGAGATGATGCTAGAGACCCAATCAAGTACAAAGCAACTCATCCAATAATTACCTCATATTTATACCGTTACTTGGTTTTAATGGAGACACTGATGACAGCTATGGAGAATTCTAACATGGCGTGCTACTTTCGTTTTGAAAACAATAGAGGGCTCTAAATAGCATATCTAATCGACAGCGTATTTTGCATATTTGTACTTTATATATCTTAAATTAAAAGAATGAAAATAATAGATATACAAAATGAGCATAAAACATGAATTGGGGGATTATTTCGATTCTAATAGGGCATTTACAGTAATTTTGTAAATCAATGCGGCCTTTTGGATACCGAAGGATTTGGCTGTTCCGATTACCTCCCCGAATGACAATTTCGCTTTCTACGATGAATTACAGAAAAGTAATGACTAAATTAAACGAAAATAATGTTACCTATCTTATACAAACTATGTCTTCAATGCCTTATTTCGATTCTAGTAGGACAAATCTAACTTATATTTTGAATGGAAGTAAATATCTAATATTGTAATAATGAAATTATGGAATGATGTTAACAGTAGTTTTCCAACATTGTTAACTAGACGGTGATGTAATTAAGTTACTGATATTTTCCAATTTGATGGCATTTTGCATTTAGCTACTTAAACAAGCAAAATGCTCACAAAATCGTAAAATAAATCGGTAACCAGCTTGTGTCAATTAATGTCATCAGCGTTCCTTGTAAACACTACGTCACCGGATGACGACAAATTACAAATGTCAAAGTCGATAGATGGTTGTCTTAAGTATTTTTTCCGAAAAAAGTTATGTCAAGAAACAATTCTAGATTTTTTATGTTTAGTCATAAAATGAGCATAAAGCAAGACATGAGACAATTATTTCTTAAATCAGATGAAACTAATTTTTCATCGTTATCAATTTTTATAACTTTTCTGTAGCGTTATTTATTCTCGTAAATAATAGCTAGCGGGAGGTAATTGGAACAGCGCCCATAAATAACCTCTGTCTATGTACGCTTGAATACATAAAATTACCGTGAATGTCCTGTTAGAATCGAAATAATTCTCGGATGCCGGGCTCTATGCTTATTTTAACATGGGTAGGCATTATATTTGTCAAGATTTTACACCTGGCTGTCGCTCGGTGTAAAATAATGACAAATGTAATGCCTACCCATGTTAAAATAAGCATAGAGCCCGGCATCCGAGAATTATTTCTTAATTAGACATGTATAATATAATGATTTATGTAAAAATGCGGTCAAACCTGTCTAAACTGAATCCGAAATTAAATGGAATCCTGTAGAAATTAAACTTTAAATAATGTAAGAAATCCTCGTTACTTTAACCTGTATAAACCGAACACCTGTGAATTCTGAACACAAAAGTGTGTTCCAAAGAAGTTCGGTTTAGACAGGTACCACTGTATATATTACAAGTTGTACCGTGGTGTAAATAAACACTGAAGTTATTTAATATTAAGCTCACCTTGCCAAAGGCAATGTGAACTTTTGCCATCACTTGGCATCCGTCGTCTGTTAACTTTTCACATTTTAATCTTCTCCTCTGAAACCCCTCAGCCAAATGAACTGAAAATTGGTAGGAAGCATCTATGGAATGTCCTCATTTCGTCCCGATCGATTAACAAACGTGGCCACCACAGGCAATTCTTGTTTCTGATTGGTCGATTTCTAAAAATCTTCTCCTCTGAAACTGCTTTGCCAAATGAACCGAAACTTGGTAGGAAGCATCTATGGAAGGCATTTTATAGATCGTTTTGTCCCGATCCATTAACAAACATAGCCACCACAGGCAATTCATATTTCAGATTGGTCGATTTCTAAAAATCTTCTTCTCTTAACCTGCTCGACCAAATGAACCAAAACTTGATAGGAAACATATATGGAAGATCCTCTATAATTTCTTCCCGATCCGTTAACAAACATGGCAACCATAGGCAATTCTTGTTTCTGGTTGGTTGATTTCTAAAAATCGTCTTCTCTGAAACTGCTTGGCCAAATGAACCGGAATTTAGTGGGAAGCACCAATGGAAGGTTCTGTATTAAGTTTCCTGAAAGCAGAATGAAAGGTGAGCGACACAGGCTCAGTCCACTGAACCTCTAGTTTTTATATTGTGTGACGACGTTACACGCGATGTTGGCGACACTTGACGTTACACATAATTAACGTTGAAAAGAACTTTCGCGTCCTCTTTTTCATTTTTTTCCCTTCCTTATTTGTGTTTGCATAACTTGGGTTTGGTTAGGGTGGAGGTGGGGTAGGTGTGTTTTGATGTATTGTTCTTCATTTCGGAATTTCACTTTTTGTTTTTATTTATTTTTATTTTATTTTCGTTTTCTTGTCTATAAATGTGTTGGTGTTTTCCTTTACGGTGTTTGTTTCAATGTTTTTTTTTTGTTTGCTTATTTGTTTTGTTGTTTTATTTCGTTTTTATTCCATTTTTGCATTTATTTATTGCTTATGTCATGTGACTGTACTTTATCAATTTTTCTTTGAAAGTATATGTTGCTCTAAAATGAGATTATCATATTCTGTTTGTTTATTGATTGATTTTATACATTGTATTCTTGAACATTTATCGTAATATCGTATGTATAATCCAGTGCAATTATAATTAAAATAATTCAGTTCACATTTTTAATTTTCATATATAAATCAATATAATTATTATATAATTATAGTTTCTACAATGCACACATTCTTTTTTGCAATGCTTGTTCAAAAATGACACACGGAAAAATTAAGGTCATGAAGTCATTAACCTACTTGGCCCAAAGGGCCACGTGAGCTATTGCCATCACTTGGCGTCCGTCGTCGTCGTCGTCGTCCGTCGTACGTCGTAAACCTTTTCAAAGATCTTCTCCTCTGAAACTACTAGACCAATTGGAACCACACTTGGTCTGAATCATCACTAGGGTGTTTAGTTTCAAAATTGAGTTCGGTGATGCCGTGTACCAATCAACATAGCCGCTGTTACTATAAATAGAACATATGGTAAAATTGCAAGTTTTGGGTAATAACTCAAAAACAGTTAATAATATCAGAAATCTGACAGGGTAAAAATGATCAGCACAGCAAGATCTAACTACCCTGCAATTTTGAAGAAAATCTGATTACCCATCTTGGAGTTATTGTCCTTCTTTCATCAAATTTTTTAAATGTTAATACTTTTCGTCTTATATTTCAAAAACTATAAGAAAAAAGTTTAAGTTCAAATTGCAATCATGTTCAGCATGTCAAGATCGACCTACCCTGCAATTTTTAAGTAAATCCCATTACTCATTTTGGAGTTATTGCCCTTTTTTCATCAAATGTTCTAAATTTTAATACTTTCATCTTATATCTCAAAAACTATTAGAGATAGAGGAAAAGTTTAAACTGCAAAAATGTTTATTGACTGATGTTGTTATTATACCCAGGTGAGCTATACAGGCTCATGGGAGCCTCTAGTTTTTAATTAGGGTCGTTCGAGTAAGCGGAAACACATTATTTTTTCAGCTTTGGTATATTTTTGTATTTTGTTTTCACTTTTCTGTTTGTTATTTTTCAAGTTTTGATATCGTTTGTTTGTTTTTTTTTATTCCCTTTTTTCTTTTTTTTATTGTTGTTTATTTGTTTTCATTTTAATAGAAAACTTTGAAAAATATAGCAAGATTGTATGTAGCGCGACGTTATTTTGTCGTCGACAAGATAAAACGTTTACTGGACAAATAGGTTGAACTTCTACAATTTTACGTAGAAATCGTAATTTTTATCCGAAATCAAGTTTGTTAAGTTCATTCTCTTCCACTGAAAATGCACATTTTTGATATTTGGATTTAGCGCGAAAATTATGAGCGAAAAATTTAGTTTTGAATGTGTAAAGTTTTATACTTCGTGATTTGTTTACGTCAAATTGCAACTGGACATTTTTGTTGACCTTACTCCTTTAGGAATATATTTTAACTTTCTTTAAAAAAATCATTTTTGAAAAGATTTCTTCGTTTTTTAAGATAATCACATTTTATATGTATACTCTTTTTGTGAAAATTTTGTAAAACATAGAAATAAAGTTTGTTTTTGGCATGCAGATGTTTTTCCTTCAGCGTTACATTCTTTTCTTTCCATGAACTTACCGATTTTTTCCTTCAAGCATTGCTTTAATCAGATATCGTTAATGATGTTATAGAGTACGCTGACTCT
>MJUT01017127.1:929907-944282 GCA_002080005.1 Gigantidas platifrons | reverse complement strand
CTCCCTCCTGTTTAGGCCCTGCTGTGTTCTTGCTCCCTCCTGTTTAGGCCCTGCTGTGTTCTTGCTCCCTCCTGTTTATGCCCTGCTGTGTTCTTGCTCCCTCCTGTTTAGGCCCTGCTGTGGTCTTGCTCCCTCCTGTTTAGGCCCTGCTGTGTTCTTGCTCCCTCCTGTTTAGGCCCTGCTGTGTTTTTCTCCCCTCCTGTTTAGGTACTGCTGTGTTCTTGCTCCCTCCTGTTTAGGCCCTGCTGTGCTCTTGCTCCCTCCTGTTTAGTCCCTGCTGTGTTCTTGCTCCCTCCTGTTTAGGTCCTACTGTGTTCTTGCTCCCTCCTGTTTAGGTCCTGCTGTGCTCTTGCTCCCTCCTGTTTAGGCCCTGCTGTGTTCTTGCTCCCTCCTGTTTAGGCCCTGCTGTGTTCTTGCTCCCTCCTGTTTATGCCCTGCTGTGTTCTTGCTCCCTCCTGTTTAGGCCCTGCTGTGTTCTTGCTCCCTCCTGTTTGGGCCCTGCGGTGTTCTTGTTCCCTCCTGTTTAGTCCCTGCTTTGTTCTTGCTCCCTCCTGTTTAGGCCCTGCTGTGTTCTTGCTCCTTCCTGTTTAGTCCCTGCTGTGTTCTTGTTCCCTCCTGTTTAGGCCCTACTGTGTTCTTGCTCCCTCCTGTTTAGGCCCTGCTGTGTTCTTGCTCCCTCCTGTTTAGGCCCTGCTGTGTTCTTGCTCCCTCCTGTTTATGCCCTGCTGTGTTCTTGCTCCCTCCTGTTTAGGCCCTGCTGTGGTCTTGCTCCCTCCTGTTTAGGCTCTGCTGTGTTCTTGCTCCGTCCTGTTTATGCCCTGCTGTGTTCTTGCCCCCTCCTGTTTAGGCCCTGCTGTGTTCTTGCTCCCAAAAACGTTTATATTATTTGGCTTTCAAATATTCTAGCTCTGAGCCAACCTAATGAATGTTTATTCCAGAAACGTGTCATGTGCACTAAATTTGATATCTACGTTTGTATTAAGAACAATCAACACATTTTTTTTTAGTATGTAAGTAAGTAAGTGAGCAAGTAATTTTTATTTAAATTCGGAACCATATACATATACATTGTATATACAAATACAACATAGAACATGGGCTCTTTAGAGCTCTTTAACTGACTTGTTATTTTAAAAACAGAACAATAGACAAACATAACATAGCAACACATGGTTAAACATGCATAAATAAAAGCACAGAGACGAGCACATTACATAACAAATAGCACATTTAAAGTAATAAAAGCGACTTCATATTTTAAACAGTGATCGAAAATGTAATTACTATGCTTTCGTGACCATGCCTTTTCCAGGAACAACATCAATGGACTGGCCAGTTTATTTACGTACCATTAACACTTTTGCATCTAAAGGAAACATAAAGCTCGGCAAACAGAGCTATATATATTAAGTAGAAGACAGTCTTATTAAGCATCCTTAAATTTGGGTACGATGTAAATTACATGTACAAATGTGCATGGCCAGCCTTAGGAGGTGTATAATGATCAATTGTTCTATGTAAACACTAGGCCTACAGTGTGCTTTTGTGTGTACTTGAACAGCCAATTGCCTTTAGGCCGGCCTTACACATGTGAATACGAAAGGCATACCAGACATGGATTAAGATAACTTTTCTGTAATTTATTTGTTCTTGAGGAGTGGATCCATGAATTTACATATCCACAAAAATGCAATTTTCCTCAAACCACGAAAATTGGGTTCCACTAAAATGTATAATGATTTCATAATATATTTTCAATTTTCTACAACATATAGATAATAGACGTACAAACAGTAGTGAGTCATCAACAGAGATGATGCTAGAGACCTAATCAAGTACAAAGCCACTCATCCAATAATTACCTCATATTTATACCGTTACTTGGTTTTGAGGGAGACACTGATGACAGCTGTGGAGAATTCTAACATGGCGTGCTACTTTCGCTTTGAAAACTATAGAGGGCTCTAAATAGCACAGAACACCCTAAGCACATGCACAGAAGGCATATCTAATCGTCAGCGTATTTTGCATATTTGTACCTTATGTATGTTAAATTAAAAGAATAAAAATAATAGATATACAAAATGAGCATAAAACATGAATTGGGAGAATTGTTTCGATTCTAATAGGGCATTTACAGTAATTTTGTAAATCAATGCGGCCTTTTGGATACCGAAGGATTTGGCTGTTCCGATTACCTCCCCGAATGACAATTTCGCATTCTACGATGAATTACAGAAAAGTAATGACTAAATTAAACGAAAATAATGTTACCTATCTTATACAAACTATGTCTTCAATGAATTATTTCGATTCTAGTAGGACAAATCTAACTTATATTTTGAATGGAAGTCAATATCTAATATTGTAATAATGGAATTGCGTAACATAACAAAATCCACTACAGTAACCTTCATGATGTTAACAGTCATTTTCCAACATTGTTAACTAGACGGTGATGTAATTAAGTTACTGATATTTTCCAATTTGATGGCATTTTGCATTTAGCTACTTAAACTTGACACCATAGTAACAACATTTTGGCAGAATCTAGCAAGGCTCGTCACTAAACTTGATTTCATTTGATTACAATAAGCAGTTCTTAAGAAGATCTTTGAAATATTGCCCAATCAGAAGCTTTAATGGCCCCTTGTAGCCAGGTTTGATCATCAATTAGCACCACAATACCAACATTTGGTCCTGACTTTGCTAGAAACATTTCAGCCAAGATTGGTTGCATTCAGTTGTTATATAATGGTCCTGACTTGGCACTGCATAAACGTGATAGAGAATAAAAATAACATGCATAAATTTCTTACCCTGCAGTGCATGAACAATAAGCTCCTTCTGTCAAACCATCATCTTCTTTGGTGCATATCCATACATTGTGGGGGTCGTCATTCAGTCTATGATGGTGAATACTTAAAATAAATTACACAAGTTCCTGTTCGACTTTGTCTTTGTCTTTAAGAAATATGCCTCAAGCAACCACCCACTTAAAAAATATTCATAGACCTTGCCAACCTTATAGTCTTTCAGCATGTCAGTGCAACATTACCATGGGCTAACAAGAAATACGTTTAACTTACATGCCGAAAAACATATGACCGCTAGCTCCTTCTTCGTTCCTGTTTTTCCGTCAGACCTCTCATCGTCCAGAACTGTCTCAGATTCTCGACTTTCCAACTACTAAATAAATCAATAATTGTGTATATTTGATCACCAGGATCCATGTGTAAATGTAGAATAAAATTTTGCAAATAAATAAAGTGAATATAACTTCAAAAAGGTTAAAAATAAAGTGGTAGTCGTATCGCCATTATATAATCCAAGCAGAAAGGCCGCTTATCACCCGGATTTTACTCCGATTGGACTTTGGTCTAAGGCCGCTTACAACAAATAATAGGTTAATGTGAACTAGGTCTATTATAAATGTTTTTGTTTTTGTTTTTGTTGTTTTTAATTTATATGTTTTTAATATATTTGTGTCTATGTTGAATCGATACCTATGATGTTACTTTGGTCACTTTCATCATCATCATATCGAAAAGCTATTTTATACTCGTAAGCGCAGTAGACTGATAAGAACCGAATGACAACACAGTCTTGGCTTACCAAGAGGATATAATCATGTTAAAATTCTACAATAAACCATAAATTTACCTGTGTTTACAGATAAACGGTGACAAACTTGGCGTCGAAAATTTGTTTTTTCGGCATTTTTTATGTATCTTTATCGAGTAAAGCAATACAATCAAATACTCAAAAACCTTTGCACTTCACCTTTAATGACAACTTGCTACTAGTAGTTTGTGTAAGAGTTGTCTCCGTTTGCCCGCCTTATGTCTTAAAAAGGCAAAGAAAAATAACTCAAAAACGAAAGAAGAAGAAAAAACGAAAACAAAACAGAAACAGAAAAACATTTAAAAAAAAGATTAAAAACAAATAAAATAAAACAACAATTCATAAAAAAATAAACCCACATCAATTACAAGAGAAGTAACACACAAAAAAATCGCTAAATCTGGTGTCAAATTCAGTCAATTGTAAATAGTGGTATATATTGAATTGAATCTATCGCTCTATCTATTATTATGACTTAACACTACTGTGGGTACCTTTTTTAGAAATGACAATACAATGCAATACAATACAATACAATACAATCATTCTGTAAATAAATTGGAACTTTAAGATTATTACTCTATTTTATTTAACTGGTCGGGCGGAGTTGACCTTTAAATTTACATGAGAGCATTCGATTTTATTTTGTGTATGTACAGGGCAGTTCCCGTTATTGACATTATTGAACTGTATTCAGCAGTATCACCGAAATCAATTCATACGCACGATTGAATATAGCTGTATAAATAAAATTGATCAGGTAACCTGACCCTCCTAAATACATGGACTTACCTGTAATCAGTCAACCCGTGTTAAGCCACGCACAGCCAGTTGAACAAAATAGAGTAATACCTGAACTTCTAATTAAAGAAATATGTAATATGTATTATGGTGAATACACTGAGACATAAGTTGTAAGTTTTTCATTAAGGTAAAAATTTAACAGATACTTTGAATTTATATTTTACACAAATGTTTATCAACAGATGATAACGAAGCATGTAAAGCTATTTATATAATGTAAGCAAATATTCATTGTAATATTTAATATTTGATATTAAAAATGAGCTTAAGTAAGTTGATATTTGTGGGAAAATATGTAATTTTATGAATTATTGTTTTGATTTTTTTCAAAATGTTTTGATTTTGAAGAATTTTGATTCAACATTTAAAAAAATAGTGTGATAATAAACAATCGACAGTATATTGTGCAATTACAAAGGAGGCTTATGTAATCCAAGTGTAACCGAGTGAAGTTACATTTTTAACTAGACTCTTATCTGTACAAAACATAATTCCAGTTGCTGTATGCAATATCAATAAAATTTCCCATGCAGAAAACGTACGAAATTGAAAACGAAAGTCTCACTGTCGCTTTTCGAAACAATGTAAGCGAGGAACGTTTTTGTTGTTGTTCTTCATCCCCTGTTTATGTAGTACGTCTTCAGTCAACCCCATAGCTATTGTAGGTATTCAGTCATATTACAGTAATAATACCGTCTACAATCATCTGACAGTTATTATAATACGGTCTTCAGCTATCCCACTATTGCTACAATATGGTCTTGAATCATCCCACAGTTAAAACAATACAGGCACTGATTCGTCCCACAGTTATTGTCCGCCGCCCCCACAAAGCGGAGCGGGGGATATGGAAATTCAGGGCGTCCGTCCGTTAGTCCGTTAATCCGTTAGTCCGTCCGTCCAAGATATGTTGTAAGCGCTCTAAGATTTTTATTTGTTGACCAATTGATTTCAAACTTACACACAAGCATTATATTAGGAATCTCTAGCTTAAGTTCAAAATAGGGCAAAATTCGAATTGTGAGAATGGCAGCCATTTTTAAGATGTCTGCCAAAACACATCAAAATTTTAAAGTGCTACAATTTCAACGAAAATTGATATTTAGAAGATTTTCGACTTGAGGAATGTGATAGTGACAAATGCGATTTAAAAATGTCGGCCATTGCAGCCATTATGGTGGCCATTTTGGCAGCTATTTTCCATATGGTCGCCAACACACATAAAAAATTTCGAAGTGCTCCAATGCTCCAATTACAAAGAAAATTGATATTTAGGGGTTTTTAGAGGAATGTGATCGTGACCAATGCGATTTCAAAATGGCGGTCATTTTGGCAACCATTTTTAAGATGACCGCCAAAATGCGTTAAATTTAGAAGTGTTCCAATTTCAACGAAAATTGATATGTAGGGTTTTTCCCACATGAGGAATGTGATAGTGACAAAAGCGATTTGAAAATGGCGAGTTATCTTTTTTACTGGTACACATGTTCTTGTGTATGTGATGTACCAATAAAAATGTAGATACAATCAAACCTGCTTTAGTGACCACCTCTATTAAACAACATCTTGTATTATGTGACCTTAGATTTTATTTCCCTTCACAGTGCATGTCATATCAATTAAACCTGTATTAAGCAACCAACTGTCTTATGTGACCATATTTCACTGTTCCCTTGGAAGGTCACATAAGATAGCTTTGACTGTATCTAATTTAGTGCACACAACGCGTTTCTGGAATAATCTTCATCAGGTATACAGTTATTACAATACGGTACTGCGTCATCCCACAGTTATTACAATACAGTTCTGAGTAATCCCACAGTTATTACAATACAGTACTGAGTCATCCCACAGTTATTACAATACAGTTCTGAGTCATCCCACAGTTATTACAATACAGTACTGATTCATCCCCCCACAGTTATTACAATGCAGTACTAAGCCACCGCACAGCTATTACAATACGGTACTGAGTCATCCCACAGCTATTACAATACGGTACTGAGTCATCCCACAGCTATTATAATACAGTACTCAGTCATCCCACAGTTATTATAATACAGTACTGAGTCATCCCACAGTTATTACAATACAGTACTGAGTCATCCCACAGCTATTATAATACAGTACTGAGTCATCCCACAGTTATTACAATACAGTACTGAGTCATCCCACAGCTATTACAATACGGTACTGAGTCATCCCTCAGTTATTATAATACAGTACTGAGTCATCCCACAGCTATTACAATACGGTACTGAGTCATCCCTCAGTTATTATAATACAGTACTGAGTCATCCCATAGTTATTACAATACAGTACTGAGTCATCCCACAGTTATTACAATACGTTACTGAGTCATCCCGCAGCTATTACAATACAGTACTGAGTCATCCCTCAGTTATTATAATACAGTACAAAGTCATCCCACAGTTATTACAATACAGTACTGAGTCATCCCACAGTTATTACAATACGGTACTGAGTCATCCCTCAGTTATTATAATACAGTACTGAGTCATCCCACAGTTATTACAATACAGTAATGAGTCATCCCACAGTTATTACAATACGGTACTGAGTCATCCCACAGTTATTATAATACAGTACTGAGCCACCCCACAGTTATTATAATACAGTACTGAGTCATCCCACAGTAATTACAATACAGTACTTAGTCACCCCACAGTTATTACAATACAGTACTGAGTCATCCCACAGTTATTACAATACAGTACTGAGCCACCCCACAGTTATTATAATACAGTACTTAGTCACCCCACAGTTATTACAATGCAGTACTGAGTCATATCACAGTTATTACAATGTGGTACTGAGTCATCCCACAGTTATTATAATACAGTACTTAGTCACCCCACAGTTATTACAATACAGTACTGAATCATCCCACAGTTATTACAATACAGTACTGAGCCACACCACAGTTATTACAATACAGTACTGAGTCATCCCACAGTTATTACAATACAGTACTGAGTCATCCCAAAGTTATTACAATACAGTACTGAGCCACCCCACAGTTATTATAATTCAGTACTTAGTCACCCCACAGTTATTACAATGCAGTACTGAGTAATATCACAGTTATTACAATGCGGTACTGAGTCATCCCACAGTTATTATAATACAGTACTTAGTCACCCCACAGTTATTACAATACAGTACTGAATCATCCCACAGTTATTACAATACAGTACTGAGCCACCCCACAGTTATTACAATACAGTACTGTGTCATCCCACAGTTATTACAATACAGTACTGAGTCATCCCACAGTTATTAGAATACAGTACTGAGTCATCCCACAGTTATTACAATGCAGTACTGAGTCATCCCACAGTTATTATAATACAGTACTGAGCCACCCCACAGTTATTATAATACAGTACTGAGTCATCCCACAGTTATTACAAAACAGTACTGAGTCATCCCACATTTATTACAATGCGGTACTGAGTCATCCCACAGTTATTATAATACAGTACTTAGTCACCCCACAGTTATTACAATGCAGTACTGAATCATCCCACAGTTATTACAATACAGTACTGAGCCACCCCACAGTTATTACAATACAGTACTGTGTCATCCCACAGTTATTACAATACAGTACTGAGTCATCCCACAGTTATTATAATACAGTACTGAGTCATCCCACAGTTATTACAATGCAGTACTAAGTCATCCCACAGTTATTATAATACAGTACTGAGCCACCCCACAGTTATTATAATACAGTACTGAGTCATCCCACAGTTATTACAAAACAGTACTGAGTCATCCCACAGTTACTACAATACAGTACTGAGTCATCCCACAGTTATTATAATACCGTACTGAGTCATCCCACAGTTATTACAATACAGTACGGAGTCACCCCACAGTTATTACAATACAGTACTAAGTCATGCCATAGTTATTATAATACAGTACTGAGTCATCCCACAGTTATTATAATACAGTACTGAGTCATCCCACAGGTATTACAATACGATACTGAGTCATCACACAGTTATTAGTACTACCATCAGTCATTCCACCGTTATTACAATACGGTATTGGTAATGCGTCATCCAACAGTTATAGTCCCACAGTTAAAACAATTTGATTTTTAGTCACCCCATCGTTATTGAGTCAGCACACAGCTATATAATACCGTATTCAGTCACCACACACTCCATTTTAAATCAGTATAATCATCTGTGATACAACCGTCATGCACGTTCATCAGTCACTCCACCTTAAATCAGTTTGATTATCTGTCATACAACGTCAAGTACGTTCATCAGTCAGTCCACTTTAAATCAGTTTGATCAATTGTCATACAACCGTCATGTACGTTCATCAGTCACTCCACTTTAAATCAGTATGATTATATGTCATACAACCGTCATGTACGTTCATCAGCCACTCCACTTTATATAAGTGTGATTATCTGTCACACAACGTCATATACATTCAAGTTCAAGGTTCAAGTTTATTAGTAGCTCAGGCACACATGTATGCAACAAGAGTATAAATAAGTACAATGTATAAATAAATGAACATACACATACATACATAGGCAGACTGAGAACATACAAATGTAATATTACTAGAGATAGATCATGCACTATAGGAGATAACAAATTACATATAATTTATAAGATATTTTTCAAACTATTGACAAACTTTGCTAATTTTTTTAAAACCCTAACATTACAATACAACATCAGTCACTCCACTTTAAATCAGTATGATCATCTGTCATACAACCGTCATTTACGTTCATCAGTCACTCCACCTTAAATCAGTGTGATTATCTGTCATACAACCGACATGTACGTGCATCAGTACAGGTCTGCCAGTAAATGATTTTGTTTTTATTTTAGTTTATTACATGTAATTGTATCTATTTTATTAGTCGTCTGCTGTCATGAAAGTTGCTATCATATTTTACCGTGTCACGTGTGCCTTTGTTACTATCACAGGGATACAAATGGTAAGTACAATGTATATTATATTTTAAAAGATAAGAAATTATTTGTCTAAGCGCCGTTCTTTAACTTTAGATATTCACATGAGTTATGGATTTTCTTTCCTGTTTACCAGGCATACTGGTTTCAGTCACCAATACACATTACGTTCTCTAGCCCAAAAGAAATGTTTGAAGATATTGAATGAGTACTTAGAATACGTCAATTGAAGATTAAAGGACAGACAATTCAACGGTCATTAGAAAAATACGTTTAAAAGACAAACAACGGGAAACAAAATACTACACAGAAAATTAAAGATCGAGCAACACCAACCTCACTAAAACAAACAATGATCTACAAAACACTACACAGAAATCTAAACATTGAGCAACACAAACCCCACTAAAACAAACAATGATCTACAAAACACTACACAGAAAATTAAAGATTGAGCAACACCAACCTCACTAAAACAAACAATGATCTACAAAACACTAAACAGAAAATTAAAGATTGAGCAGCACCAACCTCACTAAAACAAACAATGGTCTACAAAACACTACACAGAAACCTAAAGATTGAGCAACACCAACCTCACTAAAACAAACAATGATCTACAAAACACTACACAGAAAACTAAAGATTGAACAACACCAACCTCACTAAAACAAACAATGATCTACAATACACTACACAGAAAACTAAAGATTGAGCAATACCAACCTCACTAAAAACAAACAATGATCTACAAAACACTATACAGATGAGCAACACCATTCCCCTAAAATTATATAAAATCAAATAAAATTAATCAAATCAAATTGAATCATGTCATATACAACCACATATTATGTTGTAATATGGTATTAAATCTCTTTTCACTACATGCATTTAATTTAGAGTACTTGTACATTTAATATCTATGTATTTTTTTCTTCTTTTTATAGTGTTATGCATATGACGTGTATTATCCTAGCCTTAATAGACACTGTGTGCCATATCTTGGCTGTGGACAAGGTTAGTAAAATATGTATTAGGAATTCATTGCAAATCATTACAACAAGAAGAGTTTGAAGATATCAAAGGGACAATCAGAATCAGTATATAGGAGAACAGACAACACAATGACCAAAAGATACCAAAAGGACAATCAGAATCAGTATATCGAAGAACAGACAACACAACAGCAAAAGGAAAACGGAGAAACGAACAATGATCTAACAAACATACACATAAAACTAAAGATCGAGCGACAGGAACCCCACTAAAAGCGGGGGTGAACTAAGGTGCCCCACTAGTGACACCCGTCGTGTTAATCTGGTTACAAACCCGGTGATAAGTTATCATGAATGAGGAAAGGACCTGTAAGTGTTTACGACAAGTGGAACATATCCATGGTCATTTGTGACACAGATATTCCATAACGGTAAACCAAATCGTGGTGGCGACCGTAAAACTTTCGAAATGATGACTTCAACTTAACTAAGATTAACCCTTAGTTCGGTAGCTTCCTTGTTAGCAGCAACCCTTCATCTGGGAAATCCTGATAGGAACCACAAAATTGTTTCTGTCAACAGGAAGTGAATTGAAATTACAACTGGTTTTTCAAAGCTCACAGACATGTTACATTTTTCAAAGCTCACATAAGTACATTATAAATATCCAGGTTTTTAACCCCCATAAAGTCATTGCCGGGGTTTCGCTGGAAGATATCAGAAGGGACAATCAGAATCAGTATATAGGAGAACAGACAACACAATGACCAAAAGATACCAAAGGGGTAATCAGAATCAGTATATCGAAGAACAGACAACACAATGACCAAAAGATACCAAAGGGACAATCAGAATCAGTATATAGGAGAACAGACAACACAATGACCAAAAGATACCAAAGGGACAATCAGTATCAGTATATAGGAGAACAGACAACACAACAGCAAAAGGAAAACGGAGAAACGAACAATGATCTACCAAACATACACATAAAACTAAAGATCGAGCAACACGAACCCCACTAAAAACCGGGGATGAACTAAGGTGCTCCACTCTTGACACCCGTCGTGTTAATCTAGTTACAAACCCAGTGATAAGTGAGGAAAGGACCGGTAAGTGTTTACGACAAGTGGAACATATCCATGGTCATTTGTGACACAGATTTTCCATAACGGTAAACCAAATCGTGGTGGCGACTGTAAAACTTTCGAAATGATGACTTCAGCTTAACTAAGATTAACCCTTAGTTCAGTAGCTTCCTTGTTAGCAGCAACCATCTATCTAGGAAATCCTGATAGGAACCACAAAATGTTTCTGTCAACAGGAAGTGAATTGAATTTACAACTGGTTTTTCAAAGCTCAGACATGTTACAGGGGTAACAGAAATAGTTATATACCGGTATATAACAAAACATTATCCAGTCAATGTACTTTTCCTGCTCAAATAGAACAAGTGTAAGATAAAAATATATCAACAATCCACACAAGTGATAAAACAAATGTCTAATTCATCAAAAATATGTATATGTCGCCTCATTATCGCTTCAGACCAAGGGACCGATTGGTTAACTGATCACGTCCCAAACCACTAACATGGAATCAGATTCCAGTGCTCGCCTCAAGTTTTAAGGTCTCCAAGCACTATCCTATTGCCGGGGGTTCGATGGCCAGTAAGTACATTATAAATGTCCGGGATTTTAGCCCCCAGAAAATCATTGCTAGGGGTTCACTGGCAGGTAAGTACATTATAAATATTCGGATTTTTAACCCCCATAAAGTCATTGCCGGGGTTTCGCTGGCAGGTAAGTGCATTATGAATATCCGGGTTTTTGTTCACCACAAAGTCATTGTAGCGGAAAAATTGCTGAATGTAGTGATAAGCACAAATAAAGTTACATAGCACACTGTTTCAGGTCATGCCATTGAGCCATGCAAGTCAAATTTCACTCGAGATGTTTGTGTAGTCTGTACTGCAGGCTATGTACAACCAGACGTCATATCATCAACAGCAGATCCTAACACTACTTCTTGTTTTAAACCAACCAGCACATGTCTTAATGAAGGTAATAATAACGAATTAGGTACATAAAGCCTCCAAGCTTTGTATAAGCTTTCTCATTAATTGCAATCTGTGTTAATTTTTAAATTTTCAAAGCCATTATCGGAAGCATATCTCATGATCACATTGTAACCATTTAGTAACTAGACACCAGGAATTCATATAGAATAGCCGACCTATCATGACGAATCGATGGAAACATAAAATGTCTGAAGTGATGACTTAATGTTAGGTTTTAGTAACCCTGATTGAGAATATTGAAGATTTCCTTGACAGAGGGTTGCTGTTTATAACAAGAAAATTACTGAACCATGTATGTTGTTAAAGTCATCACTTCGAACGTATTACGATCGCCACCATGACGTGGTTAACCGGTACTGAAAATTTGTGTCACAAATGCCTACGTATATGTTTCATTTGTCGTAATCGCAATTCGATCATGTCCTCATCCATTACCTATATACCACCTTATTATTTTACGAGATGGGATAGTGAACATTTTACAGGTGTGGAATTCCGTGACACAGTCATCATATTGACGGCCGTATTCAAAGATACTGAAAAAATAGAGAACATTTTGATTTTAAAGTAACATTGATAATAAGTAATAAAAACGTAGATAATGAATTTAGTGCGCATGACGCGTTTCTGGAATAACCTTCACCAGGTACGTTTAAGATCGAAAGATTGGTAAAGCCAAATAATTTAAAGTTTTGAGAGCAATACAACCAAAGGTCCTAAACTGGATAGCCAAAATCAGCTATGGTCACCTATGCCTGGAAGAGGAAAACTTTTTGAACCATTTGAAGCTGTACAAAACCAGATGACGAGAGAAAAATGGATGATTTGGATGTATAGGTAGATGTAAATCTCTCTGCTGATATACTCAGCTTGACATCTTTGTGATTACTTCCAGTAGGAAGAGTTTGAAGATACCAATAGTGTAATCAGAATCAGTAAATCGAAAAAGGTTAGACAACAAAATGGCGCAGAAGAAAACGGACAAAAGGAAAAACAACGATACACAAAACACATATAAAACTAAAGGTTGAGTAACACGAACCCCACTAAAAACCGGGGGTGAACTCAGGTGCTCCGGAAGGGTAGGCAGTTCCTGATCCACTAGTGGCAACGTCGTGCTACTCTAGCTACAAGTGGGATTCGGAGGCACAGGAACCATATTGCCAGACGTATTCAAAGATGCTGAATAAAGAAAGAACATTTTGATTTTAAAGTAACATTGACAATAAGTAAATACAATTTGAAACTGTGCAAAAACCAAATGATGAGAGAAAAACGGATGCTGTTGGTTGTATACAAGGTATAGGCTAATTCCACTGCCATACACAGCTTGACTCGATCTTTGTGATAACTTCCATTGGTCTTTACTTATTCTATGCCCATGTGAAATTACATGTGTACGTCGCTGGTGATAAATATTCATGAGGTTCTTTTATGACCAAGGTCGTGGAAATATGAAAATAGTGTAAACTCCGAATTCTTATTATCTGCTTGACATTACTGTGCTGTGGTCTTTTTTTTTTTTCAGTGAGTTGAAGTGAGAGGTGATTGATTGTTTTGTTGTTATTGGTGAAATTGGTGACCCATTAGTGTTTAAGCAACTTTCTTATCGTAATTGTAGATCTTACATACAGTCGAACTCCAGTCAAAGGTTTCTGTAAAAGTTTGTCCGGATGTAAATGCAATACAGCCAATTGCTACTTTGGAGATCCATGTTTGTGCTCGCATGGCGCCGAATGCAAAATAGGACATTTTATGAATGACATTGGAGGTAAAATAATAAATAATTTTTATAAGTAAAATTCTTAGATGTCCGCCACTGTCGGATATAGTTGAGCATAGGACACTATTAGAGACAAAAAAGTTAAAATACATTTGTCTTTAAAACTGCAA
>MJUT01017127.1:825881-836818 GCA_002080005.1 Gigantidas platifrons | reverse complement strand
TAACATAGAACCTTATGTAAATATTTTGAGCTTCTCAGTTTTGATGCTGATCTGAAATCCAAGATAGCTGAATAAAAGCATGTACGGAAATGTTTATACTTTTTCTAATATATATATACATGTTTTGCCTTTCATGTTAGAAATATATGACCACAAAATACGAATATTATCCAAAGGTGTGTATACAAACGATTATATTGTACCGTATGGTGAACTATTTCTAGATAAACTGACTATACAATGGCCAACAGAAATATGACACAAGGACAAAGACTACACAGAAAAATAAAGATTGAGCAACACAAACGCCACAAAAATATATAAGAAGTATGAGATTTAGTTGTTTTTTTCCTGAGAGTAATGGTCTTTAATCAACAGATTCAGCCTTCCCTACTATTGTACCGGTCATGTTTAGATTGTCACTCATTTTTGTGATTGTGTGTTGGCTTTTTGAGAGAAAGCGAACCTGCTAAGGTTTTTGTTGTTTATATCTGTGTTGCCAATTATCAAAGGAGAGGCTTGTGCTGTATATTTGTGTCTGTACAATATCACAACGTCATGGCGTTGTGGTCTTTTTTATGTTTAAACTTTCTTTTCATAATTCATGAGTGGCATTCTTTATCATATTTGATTGTGATATGGTTTTTGCTTTCCAACTGTTTTAGGGTGATCGCCACTGAAGAAATGGTGTTAATCTTGTGCATATTTGGTTTGCAATATCTACTAAAGTTACTGTTCTTTCTTCTGACATCATTGAGTCAGGAGCGATAACTCTGACTGAAATTGGTATATTTGATATTTATTTTTAGCTAGAAATACCTTACCTGTATGTAAATGTAAAGTAAAGAAAAGTATTCCTATTTCGCTTCTTTTTTATGTTTATAGAGTGTATTCCATGCCCAAATGGAACAGAGAAGAATACGACAGGTTGTGGTCCATGTAGAGCAATAAGGTTTGTATCGTTGTTGGTATAAGTGAAAAATATAGGGCATACGTACCACATGCAATGACCCAGTCAGTTCCTCTTACCTCACTACAAGGTAACTAGCTTCGATTTATGCACATTCCGCTTTAATTTTTTTTTTAAATATATGGCTCCTATTATTTTACAAACGATACTTATGATTTCTTCAGTCAGTAATTGTTCTCAAAAATCGTTTAAGATAATACCAAAATGGTGTCTCCTATTGGCATACACAGATTAGGCAATAAAATCGTCTTGGTCTAATGTAATCATCCGAATGAAAAACGAGAAGGACAAAGAATTTGAGTATAATTTCCTTAAAATTTGTAAATATTTAAAGATAAGCGTCAGAGAAAACGAAGGGGCAATCAAGAATGGACAATCTAGAGAAACCGTCAATACCGGGTACACAAGACACACGATGAAGACAAACAACAACAAAAACACATAAGACCAAAAAGATGAGCAACACGGACCCCAACAAAAACCTGGAGGTGAACCTGACCTAGACAAAACAAACGCTCAACATAACATAGAAAACTAAAAAGATGAGCAACACGGAGCCCACCAAAACAGGATGTGTACCCAGGCACCCGCGATTAGTAAGTTGTCCCCGCCACTCACACAAAAACACCATGTCACTCATATAGTCACTGAACATACATATGTTTTCCTGTTTTTTGTTTGTTTTTTGTTGTATCTACATGTATCTTTATATGTCTCCAATCATTCCAATCATTGTATTAAATTGTTTGCCCCTTGTGGGACCTTAATTGGCAATACAAATTCTTATTCTTATTATAGTCAATACGTGTTGGACACCATACTCTTACTCTCTGGTAGCTTCACTCTATCTAAGGGTCACTCCCGATTAAGGATAATTTATTAAAACAGCCAAATACTATATACAATATGAACACCACTATGCACAAATAATGTAAATAAGACATGATTCCTCCTGCAAACAACTAGAGGTAAAGACGAACCGAACATCATTTTATGCAGATATCGTTGCAGACATCACAACATGGAACTTAGAATGCAAAGACATATGATAGAATAAAGTGTTAGACATCACTATAGCAACCATAAACAAATAAGACGTGAACACTCCTACAAACAACTGGGGGTAAAGACGAACCGAAATAATTGAACGGATATAATTAGAAACATCCATATTCAATTGTTATTTAATATATATATAAGAGTATATATATATCTAACCATCTGAATAAGACCTCTACTACTGCCAATTATTTCCTGGGTACATTTAATTATGACTATGAGAAAAAAGAACAATGTCTGTCAACAAGCATGCGACTGCCGATTACGGGTGATTACGAAAAATATATACGATAATTCTTGACATTTGCGTATTTGTTTACAGGAACACCATACCTCCCCCAATGCTGACCACAACGGCTCAATTATCTACGGGGCAGAGGACGTACACACCAACATTCAAATACAATAAATCCGTAATATCACTGAGTTAGTTTGTTTGTTTGCTTTGCTGATCCATAATTAAGTCAATCTAGCACAATAGGCAATTGAAATTTACAGTTCTTAATATATATAATAAATTGACAAAATACCACATAGTGAGAAATTGCTCATATGAGAAATTTGATGAAAATGCATATATGAAACGGAAAGCTCACGTGAGAATTTGCACGTACATGTAAGTGTTTTAACATGCAATTTAGATTAGTTTCTCAAGTGCATTTTATTTTACGCTCACGTAAAGCTCATATATTTTACATGTTAAAAATCTTATTATTTCAAGTTCTATCAATATATGATATATTATGATTTGTTCATGCAATTTGTTGGCATCATTTGGTAGGTGTTATTTTTAAGTTAATAATTATGCGGTATGAATCTTAGTTAAAGTAACATGCTTAACGAGTTACTGTCACCGATATATAATGATGCATTTGTATATTTATTTAGTTTGAATGCAAGATTTAAAATAATGTGCTTTACATTTTCAAAGACAACACGGATATCAAAGCAGAGAAACAAAATGAAGGAACAGATATGTACATTGTGTAAGTATTTCAAAGTGATTTGTAAAAAAGATATTAATATGTATTCTGGTTTCATACGGCCTATGTGTAAGCCGGATATCGGTGACGGTTCCAATGACTCGACCCACAGGGCCGACCAGACGGTGGACATGGGGGCTATAATACGGAAAACCTGACCGTGAACCATAGTGGGTTACGTGTTTGGAGAGTTGTCACACTTTATGCACATTTAAGACCTGTTGTAGATTTCACCTAAAGAGTAGGCGCATTGTAGCCTATACAGAAGACTAAATCTGTCGTAGCTATCAAACTCTCCATACTTTTCTAGTGGCAGTCAACAATTGTTGTCCAACCCTAGGGGTCGTCGGTGGTCGTATGGTAGTTTGATTTAAACTACCTATGCAATCAGTGCCTATCACCACTAACATTGTCAGCTCGAATCTCGATACAACATTATGTTATACAGTTTGTCTGTTACTTGCGACAGGTCGATGGTTTTCTCCGGTTTCCTCCACCAATAAAACGGACAGCCACGATATAAGTGGCGGTAAACATCATAACCCCACCACCTCATTCTGCTAATAGCAAACTCCAAGGCATATATCTACCTATTGTGCATTTCAAAGTTATAACTGCGGATTGTAATGCATCCACATTACATCTGTGCAACAAATGCCTTAGACATAACGAGATGTATATATATGTAATGGACTATAATGTGATAAACCTTGTCAGTTAATTGAGATAGAGCGGCGGTTTTCTTGGGAAATTCAGTCAATACAACTAACCGCCACGACAATAAGTTAAATAATTGGCGTTAAATGTGCAATATGTATGACACATGCAATAAAGTATATATTTGGAAACTTGTTGCTTGATTGTGTTTATTCCTTTTTGTATTTTAATTTTATGGTTCATTGTTGTTGTTTTGTCTTACAAGACTGGACATGTTTGTATTGTCCATTTATATTAATATGTAACATTCATTTCCCAGCTATGAAGCCACAGGCCTAGGGATACTCATCATTACAGCAACACTGGTAATCTACTTCGTAGTGTGCAGAGGATCACGCAAAATATGTTTTTGGTCTAAAGGTGCCATCAAAGGTCAGTGTTCCTACATATTTTCATTTCATCTATTAGAGTCGATTTCTTTAAGTGATAAAGTGAAAAACAAAAAACCCTCACTATCAGAACAGTTCCAAAATCCAATAAAGAAATCGTAGCATGAGGCAAAATCGATACTTTCAACAACAAAAACACAGAACCTCACAATTCCTGGATTGGCACAGGAACTTCACTAAAAAGACTAAAACTAGTTGCATGGCCCCAACCCTCCTCTTTCCACAAGTTAGTGCAATGTCAACCCTCGGTTTTCAGTGGGATTTGTGTTACTCGATCTTTAGTTTTATGTGTATGTTTTGTAGATACAATGTAGTTGTAGATCCTTTTTCATTTGGCCATCTTGTTGTCTATCCTTCTTCGATTTACGAATTATGATCTTCAAACTATTCTCACATATAAAACTGATTACATTTAATTATGTACTGCATAAAGGGATTATCCGAAGAAATGTTGCAACACATGAAGGACGCGAGTTTAAATTACTGTTCCTAAATAAAGTAATTATTATTAAAACTGAGTTTCTCCCTCTTCAGACATAGATGACGTTAACTGATTTTTGCTATCCTCTTTAGGCCCTACTGTGTTCTTGCTCCCAAACCGTTTATATTATTTGGCTTTTCAAATATTCTGGCTCTGAGCCAACCTAATGAATGTTTATTCCAGAAACGTGTCATGCGCACTAATTATGATATCTACGTTTGTATTAAGAACAATCAACACATTTTGTTAAGTAAGTAAGTAAGTAAGTGAGCAAGTAATTTTTATTTAAATTCGGAAGCATATACATATACATTGTATATACAAATACAACATAGAACATGGGCTCTTTAGAGCTCTTTAACTGACTTGTTATTTTAAAAACAGAACAATAGACAAACATAACATAGCAACACATGGTTAAACATGCATAAATAAAAGCACAGAGACGAGCACATTACATAAAAAATAGCACATTTAAAGCAATAAAAGAGACTTCATATTTTAAACAGTGATCGTAAATCTAATTACCATGCTTTCGTGACCATGACTATTCCAGGAAAAACATCAATGGACTGGCCAGTTTATTTACGTACCATTAACACTTTTGCATCTAAAGGAAACATAAAGCTCGGCAAACAGAGCTATATATATTAAGTAGAAGACAGTCTTATTAAGCATCCTTAAATTTGGGTACGATGTAAATTACATGTACAAATGTGCATGGCCAGCCTTAGGAGGTGTATAATGATCATTTTGTCTATGTAAACACTAGGCCTACAGTGTGCTTTTGTGTGTACTTGAACAGCCAATTGGCTTAAGGCCGGCCTTACACATGTGAATACGAAAGTTATACCAGACATGGATTAAGATAACTTTTCTGTAATTGATTTGTTCTTGAGGAGTGGATCCATGAATTTACATATCCACAAAAATGCAATTTTCCTCAAACCACGAAAATTGGTTTCCACTAAAATGTATAATGATTTCACAATATATTTTCAATTTTCTACAACATATAGGTAATAGACATACACACAGTAGTGAGTCATCAACAGAGATGATGCTATAGACCTAATCAAGTACAAAGCCACTCATCCAATAATTACCTCATATTTATACCGTTACTTGGTTTTGAGGGAGACACTGATGACAGCTGTGGAGAATTCTAACATGGCGTGCTACTTTCGCTTTGAAAACAATAGAGGGCTCTAAATAGCACAGAACACCCTAAGCACATGCGCAGAAGGCATATCTAATGGTCAGCATATTTTGCATATTTGTACTTTATGTATGTTAAATTAAAAGAATAAAAATAATAGATATATAAAATGAGCATAAAACATGAATTGGGAGAATTATTTCGATTCTAATAGGGCATTTACAGTAATTTTGTAAATCAATGCGGCCTTTTGGATACCGAAGGATTTGGCTGTTCCGATTACCTCCCCGAATGACAATTTCGCATTCTACGATGAATTACAGAAAAGTAATGACTAAATTAAACGAAAATAATGTTACCTATCTTATACAAACTATGTCTTCAATGAATTATTTCGATTCTAGTAGGACAAATCTAACTTATATTTTGAATGGAAGTCAATATCTAATATTGTAATAATGGAATTGCGTAGCATAACAAAATCCACTACAGTAACCTTCATGATGTTAACAGTAGTTTTCCAACATTGTTAACTAGACGGTGATGTAATTAAGTTACTGATATTTTCCAATTTGATGGCATTTTGCATTTAGCTACTTAAACAAGTAAAATGCTCACAAAATCGTAAAATAAATCGGTAACCAGCTTGTGTCAATTAATGTCATAATCGTTCCTTGTAAGCACTACCTCACCGGATGACGACAAATTACAAAAGTCAAAGTCGATAGATGGTTGTCTTAAGTATTTTTTCCGAAAAAAGTTATATGTCAAGAAACAATTCTAGAATTTTTATGTTTAGTCATAAAATGAGCATAAAGCAAGACATGAGATAATTATTTCTTAAATCAGATGAAACTAATTTTTCATCGTGATCAATTTTTATAACGTTTCTGTAGCGTTATTTATTCTCGTAAATAATAGCGGGAGGTAATTGGAACAGCGCCCAAAAATAACCTCTGTCTGGGTACTCTTGAATGCATAAAATTACCGTAAATGCCCTGTTAGAATCGAAATAATTCTCGGATGCCGGGCTCTATGCTTATTTTAACATGGATAGGCATTATATTTGTCAAGATTGTACATCTGGCTGTCGCTCGGTGTAAAATAATGACAAATATAAAGCCTACCCATGTTGAAATAAGCATAGAGCCCGGCATCCGAGAATTATTTCTTAATTAGACATGTATAATATAATGATTTATGTATAAATACTGTGAAACCTGCCTAAGCTGAATCCGGAATTAAATGGAATCCTGTAGAAATTTAACTTTAAATAAAGTAAGAAATCATTGTTACTTTAACCTGCATAAACCGAACACCTGTGAATTCTGAACACAAAAGTTTGTTCCAAAGAGGTTCGGTTTAGACAGGTACCACTGTATATATTACAAGTTGTACCGTGGTGTACCAGGGTGTAAATAAACACTGAAGTTATTTAATATTAAGCTCACCTTGCCAAAGGCAATGTGAACTTTTGCCATCACTTGGCGTCCGTCGTCCGTTAACTTTTCACATTTTAATCTTCTCCTCTGAAACCCCTCTACCAAATGAATTGGTAGGAAGCATCTATGGAATGTCCTCTGTAAAAATTGCTCATTTCGTCCCGATCGATTAACAAACATGGCCACCACAGGCAATTCTTGTTTCTGATTGGTCGATTTCTAAAAACCTTCTCCTCTGAATCTGCTTTGCCAGATGAACCGAAACTTGGTAGGAAGCATCTATGGAAGGCATTTTATAGATCGTTTTGTCCCGATCCATTAACAAACATAGCCACCACAGGCAATTCATATTTCAGATTGGTCGATTTCTAAAAATCGTTTTCTCTTAACCTGCTCGGCCAAATGAACCAAAACTTGGTAGGAAACATATATGGAAGATCCTCTATAAAGATTGCTAATTTCTTCCCGATCTGTTAACAGACATGGCAACCATAGGCAATTCTTGTTTCTGGTTGGTTGATTTCTAAAAATCGTCTTCTCTGAAACTGCTTGGCCAAATGAACCGAAATTTGGTGGGAAGCACCAATGGAAGGTTCTGTATCAAGTTTCCTCAAAGCACAATGAAAGATGAGCGACACAGGCTCAGTCCACTGAACCTCTAGTTTTTATATTGTGTGACGACGTTACACGCGATGTTGGCGACACTTGACGTTACACATAATTAACGTTAAAAGAACTTTCGCGTCCTCTTTTTTCATTTTTTCCCTTCCTTATTTGTGTTTGCATAACTTGGGTTTGGTTAGGGTGGAGGTGGGGTAGGTGTGTTTTGATGTATTGTTCTTCATTTCGGAATTTCACTTTTTGTTTTTATTGATTTTTATTTTATTTTCGCTTGCTTGTCTATAAATGTGTTGGTGTTTCCCTTTACGGTGTTTGTTTCAATGTTTTTTTGTTTGCTTATTTGTTTTGTTGTTTTATTTCGTTTTTATTCCCTTTTTGCATTTATTTATTGTTTATGCTATGTGACTGTACTTTATCAATTTTTCTTTGAAAGTATATGTTGCTCTAAAATGAGATTATCATATTCTGTTTGTTTATTCATTGATTGTATACATTGCATTCTTGAACATTTATCGTAATATCGTATGTATAATCCAGTGAAATTATAATTAAAATAATTCAGTTCACATTTTTAATTTTCTTATATAAATCAATTATATTTCGCGAATTTTTTAACTATTATATAATTATAGTTTCTACAATGCACACATTCTTTTTTGCAATGCTTGTTCAAAAATGACACACGCAAAAATTAAGGTCATGAAGTCATTAGCCTACTTGGCCCAAAGGGCCACGTGAGCTATTGCCATCACTTGGCGTCCGTCGTCGTTGTCGTCCGTCGTACGTCGTAAGCTTTTTCAAAGATCTTCTCCTCTGAAACTACTAGACCAATTGGAACCAAACTTGGTCTGAATCATCACTAGGGTGTTTAGTTTCAAAATTGAGTTCGGTGATGTCGTGTACCAATCAACATAGCCGCTGTTACTATAAATAGAACATATGGTAAAAATGCAAGTTTTGGGTAATAACTCAAAAACAGTTAATAATATCAGAAATCTGACAAGATAAAAATAATCAGTATAGCAAGATCTCACTACCCTGCAATTTTGAAGAAAATCTGATTACCCATCTTGGAGTTATTGCACTTATTTCATCAAATTTTTAAAATGTTAATAATTTTCGTCTTATATTTCAAAAACTATTAGAAAAAAGTTTAAGTTCAAATAGCAATCATGTTCAGCATGTCAAGATCGACCTACCCTGCAATTTTTAAGTAAATCCCATTACTCATTTTGGAGTTATTGCCCTTTTTTCATCAAATGTCCTAAATTTTAATACTTTCATCTTATATCTCAAAAACTATTAGAGATACAGGAAAAGTTTAAACTGCAAAAATTTGATGTTGTCATTATACCCAGGTGAGCTATACAGGCTCCTGGGACTCTCTAGTTTTTAATTAGGGTCTCTCGAGTGAGCGGAAAAGCTTTGGTATATTTTTGTATTTTGTTTTCACTTTTCTGTTTGTTATTTTTCAAGTTTTGATATCGTTTGTTTGTTTGTTTTTTTTTATTCGCTTTTTTGTTTTGTTTATTGTTGTTTATTTGTTTTCATTTTAATAGAAACTTTGAAAAATATAGCAAGATTGTATGTAGCGCGACGTTATTTTGTCGTCGACAAGATAAAACGTTTACTTGACAAATTGGTTGAACTTCTACAATTTTACGTAGAAATCGTAATTTTTATCCGAAATCAAGTTTGTTAAGTTCATTCTCTTCCACTGAAAATGCACATTTTTGATATTTGGATTTAGCACGAACATTATGAGAGAAAAATTTAGTTTTGAATGTGTAATGTTTTATTCTTCGTGATTTGTTTACGTCAAATTGCAACTGGACATTTTTGTTGATCTTACTCCTTTAGGAATATATTTTAACTTTCTTTAAAAAAATCATTTTTGAAAAGATTTCTTCGTTTTATAAGATAATCACATTTGATATGTATACTCTTTTTGTGAAAATTTTGTAAAACATTGAAATAAAGCTTGTTTTTGGCATGCAGATGTTTTTCCTTCAGCGTTACATTCTTTTCTTTCCATGAACTTACCGATTTTTTCCTTCAAGCATTGCTTTAATCAGATATCGTTAATGAGGTTATAGAGTACGCTGACTCTGCTTCCGGTCCCACAAAAAAATAGTCCGAAAAACGTATTTTTAGGTTTTTACTGAGAAAAATATAAAAGACATACGATATTTTGTAACGCGCGACATGAGAAAATTGTGCGTTAAGGACGTTTTCTTCCAATAAATTCGTTTTCAAAAGCAAAAATAAACCTAATCTGATATAATAAAACAATTATTCGTATAATTCCCTATAACAAGCATGTATCGGAAATCAAAATCCATCAATATAAAAAATAATTACATTCGTTTTTTTTTTACTTATTTCATATTCTATTTAGTCTAAGCTAGATTAAACGTCAAGATACTGTATACAATCTGTATATTATTTTTCTCTATTATTTCGCTAGATTGAACGTCAAGATACTGGTGGTCAAAGTATCACCAATAGCGCGCGTAACGTCGTTACGATTATGTTTCAGTGAGCTGTAACAATCCAACTAAGCCTGTTGTGTGTTGATCTAGTACAAAACGTACATCATCATCTGCTCATTGAAAAGTAACTTGTTCACGCCATGATATAGCTGTCAAATTCCCGAGTTGGCGCTAAACAACAATCACTCACTCCCAAAAGACGTTCGACCTACTTGAGACCTCATTACCTTATTCTAATAACTACAATGACAATGCTGAACAGTATTCTATTCTCATTAATACCCTAGTGTCCCAATATATATGAGATATGGACTACAAAAAATCGGGAAAAATTATACACTAACCTCCACATTACAGAACACATACCATGCCTATATTGAATACTTAATTCACTAAATGACAAATTCATAATTTATCAAAACCCATTCTTAACGACCAATAAACTCATCAATTTTTCTGACACCAAGTCTTAATCTAGCATGACCACACAAATTAACCAGAACATAAAAATTTCGCCTGAGAGAATCCACCAGACACCAAACACATAGGAAAACAATCATGGGTCATGAAAACTAATCTTTCATCAAAATCCGGCAAATGTCCATAACATCAGAACTTTATATG
>MJUT01017127.1:808021-818773 GCA_002080005.1 Gigantidas platifrons | reverse complement strand
AAAAAGTTCACTTCAGGTAGGGGGTGGAGTATGACCCCCCTCCCCCGGGGGCCTGAGATATAAGGCATTTAATTTGCCTAGTCACCCTGATCATAAACATATACGGTTTAAGGTGGGTTTCTTCATCACATTTTTTTTTATAAAGATTCATTTTAACTGTATTTTACTAAAGTAAATTATGTCAATATTTAAATAGAGTTATCTCTTTCCACAGATTAAATTGGAGTTATCTTTCTTTCCACAGAAAACAGATTTAGAAGATCTTTGAAGGTATTTCCCATAGGGTCAAATGTTAAACTTTGTCCCGCAATGACGGCCATTTTGGAATTCAGATCAGCCCCAAAAGCATAATTTTGGTAGAGGACCATCCAAGGAACATTTCTGCAAGAGATCATTTTTACTGACATTGTGGCTTCTGAGAAGAAGATCTTTGAAGGTATTTACCATAGGGTCCAATGTTAAACTTCATCCTGCTGTGGTGGCCATCTTGGATTTTGGATCTGCACCAAAAAACATAATTTTGGTAGAGGACCACCCAAGGATCCTTCACACCATAAAACAATTCCATTGGCTGTGTAGTTTCTGACAGGAAGATTTTTGAAAATTGAGCCAATCAAAACACATTATTGGCCCTGGCCGCCATGTTGAATTCCTGATCGAAACACAAAACATACTTTTATAGAGGACCTCCTGATGCACATTCCTGCCAAGTTTGGTTCCATTTGGCTCAGTGGTTTCTGAGGAGAAGATTGAAATGTGAAAAGCTTACGACGGACGACGACGGACGCCGAGTAATGGCAATAGCTCACATGACCCTTTGGGTCAGGTAAGCTAAAAAAAAAGGGGGTAGTGTGTGGTGTAATTCTCATTTCACCCATATGTTTTTTTTAAATATGTGTATTGCATTGCCTTTCAATTAATTGTCAGTAATCTTAGAAGAAAGTTGCAGTTTCTAAGATTTTTTTACAAAGATATTTCATGATTACATCTGCATAAATAGATTTTGTAGGGAATATCCTCTCGTGGTTATAAATAAAACATCAATTGTTGTTTTTGTGAAATAGATCATGGAAGCCAGAATGTGTTGGGAGTTTTAACATGGATTGGCGGATATTAGTATTTTATCCCGAGCCAGAAGAGAGGGATAAAATTTACTAATATCCGCCAGTCCATGTTAAAACTCAAAACACATTCTGGCTTTCATGATTTATTTTGATTCTGACATGTCTTAGAGTACAAACACGGTAATATACTTTGATTGGAAGACGGTAATTTATACATACGCTTGCTGAAAATGTCGCACACAATTTATGTAACTCGAATAATACTGCGCTCTCTATCGGCATTATTCGGATCACAATTTATGCTGCCAATGGAAACGTCAGTCACATTCATCGGCGCATGTGCTAATGGGATAATACGAAGAAATAATTCTGTTTTTTTTAACAAAGGAAAAGAGTGTTAGAATTGTGTATAAATATGTACAAAAATGTAGACCTGTGTGTTTAATGATTTTACTAAATAAACGTAATTTTACAGATATTCTGTATGAAGTGTATAATCTTATCAAATAACCACTTGGAATTTATCATATATATATAGACATTATTGATTTTACCTATTTGGGTGGGGGGGGTGCCAGACAACTCGGCCCGTGGACAACTCGGACCGAGACAAGTCGGCCCGTTAGCGAGGACAAGTCGGCCCGTAGCGAGCACAAGTCGGCCCGTAGCGAGGACAAGTCGGCCCGTAAGCGAGGCCTAGTTGGACCGTATGAAAAGACTACTCGGACCGTCAATATTTATTCTTGTCTTAGTTTTTTTTAAAATAAAATTAACGGAAATCATAAAGATACAGTCATCTGTCAAAAGCATTGGGAAATGTAAAAGCAAAGTATATCAACCAAAACCATATTTTTTTCAAAAATTATTGTGAAGTCATTTCTGTATAGATTTTTACAAATTTTACACCAAAACATTCGGAAATTTCTCTATTTTGATTGGTTATTTACTCATTATGTTGTTATGAGTGATTTTTATTTGTAAATAATTTAAACACAACAAATAAAAATTGACTTTGATTTTCTTATATATTTCAACTAAAAATAAATCCTAAAAATGGCCGGACATTCATGGAAAAATTGTGTACAAATAAAAACCGCTCATATAAACATAATGAACAAATAAACAAACAAAATATAGATAATTCCAAATGTTTTGGTGTAAAATTTGTTAAAATATATCCAGAAATGACTTTACAATAATTTTTTGAAAAACGAATATCTTCTAACTCCCTGAAGTATTTCTTCGCTCACAACTTTTTTGAATTTGTAAGTGGTTTTTTTTCTCAACCAAAATCTCATATTTTGATCATGAGTATACTGGTGACCAAAGAGCATTCTAGCTATGCTGATATTTTAAGGGTTCCATGGCACAAACTCAAAATAAAAATCAAAAGAACCCTACAGTGGGTGGCCAAAAGTATTCGTCACCCTCGATTTTACGCTATATATTTCATATAAAACCACATTTTAAAAAAAATTTATTGTGAAGTCATTTCTAACCAGATTTTGATCATTTTTGCACCAGAAAAAACACTATTTAAAGATTATTTGTTTATTTTAGCATGATTTTCCGTTAGATTGCCTTTATTTTCTTATGATTTAAAGACACTTTTTGTTTTCTGACGTCAAATTTGCTAATACAATCGGAAAAATCGACATTTGTGTTTAAATCACCAGTAAGGGACCGACCATTTAACTTGCAGGGAGGGGGGGTGTTATGGTTTTTTGTTTCGTTCAGACATTTTTTTTTCGGACAACGCGAGAGTTATAATTTTTTTTTTTGTCGCGCTCGGCGCGAATTTTTTTTCCAGAATATAATTGATTGATTGATTGATGTTTAACGTCCAAAAAGCAATTTTTCAGCTACATTCAGAACGAGAATAATTTAAACGCCACGGGACTCGAAACAAGGAAATGTGATGGGTAGGGACGGATAATTTTGCCAGTGCAACAGGTCTACTATGGACCACTCATCATGAGCTTAATGCTCATAATGAGCTGTTACACTGGGTTCTTTAACGTGCGAAGTGGGTGGCAATCTCTCAACACGGGACCTCGGGTTTTTTTTGACGTCTCATCCGAAGGACGGGTTGGTTGTCAATTTATACATCCCGCACAACCGACGGACGCCCCTTCAAGCCGAAGAAGCTCTCGGTCCCATTTCTATACCCTGGGGTTCCCGCGAGGTTGACCCCTTTTAGAGGACTAGCGCCTCTAGGACGGAGAAACCTGGTGCCTATTCTACTCCCGACACACCCGCTGGGAGTGGGGTTGTACAAATAAAAGAAACATTAAAATATAAAAATTATACATTTAGAACATATGCTATATGACTATATTTTTGCATATAAATTAATTTCTTTTAAAAATCGCAAAATGGTGTCGCCTGCGACAATTGTAAATAAATTAGATAAACTGTTGGCAGTATAGAATGTCTGCCGAACATCGGCAACATCCACACAATCAATCAAGACATGTTTTAATGAAAAACTGGATTTACACGGAATACATTCCGGTCGTTCCTCATTATTTAACAAATAGCTATGAGTAAGTCTACTATGACCTATACGACATCTGGTCAATACTACCTGTTCCTTCCGATTTTGACCGTATGAACAAGGAGTCTTGCCAACTAGGGAATGCATTTCGTGTAATTTGCTATGAAGTTGCTGGTCCCAGCTATCTTGCCAACGTTTTAAAATATATTTCACTATAAAAGGTTTAATATCTGTATAAGGAATAGAACAATTGGATACAGGATCATCCAATGCGTTCTTGGCTTCCAGATCAACGACTGTGTTCCTATGGATACCTATATGACTAGGGATCCATGTAAAAATTACATGTTTACCAATAGCAATAAAGCTTTTATAAATTTCAACAATTTTTAAAATAAAAGGGTTTTGAGTTTTACAACTCTCAATTGCCAACAGGCAAGAAAGAGAATCGGAACAGATCATGAATTTACTCTTTTCAGAAGAGGCAAAGAACTTCAAGGCAAGAAGTATTGCATTAGCTTCTGCACTGAAGATCGAACTGGCAGATGGTATTCGAGCAGAGTAGACCTGCTGTCCAAAAACAGCTGCCGACGCTATTCTATCACCATCCTTTGAACCATCAGTATATATTGCAGAGTATTCAGATGTTACCGATCTAATTTCAGCAAAATGTTGCTGCATTAGTAAAGGGTTTCTTTCTGATTTTTTGTGTTGTGTAAGTTCAAAATTAAAAGTAGGTTTTGGATTTAGCCATGGAGGGTTTTCAGGAATTACAGTAGGTGCTATGTCATCCAAATTTATATCATAATTTTCAAAGTGTGATTTTACTCGGAGTCCAAAAGGTTGAATTGTATTGGGTTGCTTATCGTAAACATTTTCATATAGAGGGTTAAAAACACAGCCATGTGCAGGATTAGAAGGATAAGACTTCAATTTGGTTTGCTTCAACATACAAACTCTCAACTGGAGACGTTCTGAACGCTCCAAGTGAGAGTCGTAATCCTTGATGATGGACTGTATCTAGTAACTTGATATACGATGGACGGGCTGAACCGTAAACGATACATCCGTAATCCAATTTTGATCGAATCAACGATCTATATACATTTAATAAAACCGTGCTATCCGCACCCCACTCGGTACTGGACACAAAATTTAAAATATTAAGAGCTTTAATGCTCTTTTTTTAAGCATTTTAATATGGGGTAGAAAGGTAAGTTTACAATCAAAAAGAAGACCTAAAAATTTAGTTTCTGAAACTATATTAATAGGGGAATTATATAATTTTAACTCCGGGTCTGGATTGAGTCCTCTTTTATTACAAAAGTGCATCCCTACAGTTTTTGAACTGGAGAATTTAAACCCATTCTCCATTGCCCATTTTTCTATATTATTTAGACATAGTTGTAATTGTCTTTCAATGGTGTTCATATTTTTGCCCCGATAACATTTCAGGAAGTCATCTACATAGAGAGAACCCTCAATGTTTTCATTTAAAACTTTAGCAAGACTGTTTATTTTAACACTGAATAATGTAACAGAGAGGATGCTTCCCTGGGGAACTCCCATCTCTTGTTCCTGTATGTCAGAATAAGTTGAATCAACTCTGACATTAAATTCTCTGTCAGATAGAAAATTTGAAATAAAATTAGGTAGATTACCTTTCAACCCCATATCAAAGAGGTCTTTTAAAATGCCATATTTCCATGTTGTGTCGTATGCCTTTTCTAAATCGAAAAAGATAGACACAGCATGCTCCTTTTTGGCAAAGGCGTTTCGAATAAAAGTTTCAAAACGAACAAGATGATCTAATGTGCTTCTACCTTGACGGAATCCACACTGTATATTGGACAAGAGTCCATTGGATTCAAGAAAGCATACAAGGCGTGCATTGATCATTCTTTCCATGGTTTTACACACGCAACTAGTTAGTGCAATAGGCCGATAATTTGACGGTTCGGAATGGTCTTTACCAGGTTTTGGAATAGGAATGACATTAGCTAATTTCCAAATTGATGGCAAGTCGCAGTTTTCCCAAATGTCATTCATGAGATCTAAAAGAACTTGGAGTACCGATTCCGGAAGATGTTTGAGAAGCTGGTAATGAATATCGTCGGGGCCACATGCAGTGTCATGCGCCTTATCCAACGATTTTTTCAATTCATCTAACGAAAATGGGCGATTGTATTCCTCCAAATTCTTTGATTTAAAATTCAATTTAGTTTTTTAGTTTTGCTTTATAAATTTTTGAAATTCGGGATGGTAATTTTGGGTAGAAGAGTTTTGTGAAAATATTTGGCCTAATTTATTTGAAATGTCCTGTTCAGATGTTGATATGTCATGTCCATGTTTTAAATGATGGACGTTTGTTTTATTATTTTTGCCTTTAATTTTTTGTACCATATTCCAAACCTGATTAATCGGTGTATGACAATTTAATTGAGAAACAAAATTACGCCAGGAAGTGCACCGATTTTGGTTCAATGTTCTTGGAGCTTTCGCCCTGAAGATACGGAAATTGCGGAGGTTGTCCGATGTTGGATGTTGTCCGAACCGTCGTTCGGCATTTTTGCGATTTTTGATGGCATCTCTGCATTCATCATTAAACCATGGTTTACATGGGTGCTTTGGATTTGTCGAGGTCTTTGGTATAGTCTCATCAGCTATCGATATTACTGTTTCATTAAACTTCAAAATTGGATCGGTGGCATTTCTGATCATTTCCGTTCGAAGTTGTTCCCTGCACATCTGTTCGTACAGGGACCAGTCAGCTTTGTCAAATTTATACCGTGTAGGTCTTTCGCCTACAGTATAATGTAAGCTTTCTAGGATAATGGGAAAATGATCACTTCGACAGAGATCATCATGGACTTTCCATGAGAAATCTAGAAGAAGTGATGGATCAGTAACAGTAAGATCAATAGCTGAATAAGACACATTCCCAGGATGTAAATATGTATCAGTACCGTCGTTAAAGAAACGTAATCCTTCCTGGGAGATAAAGTCTTCAAGATGTTTGCCTTTGTCGGTGGTTATTTTACTATCCCACAAGGGGTTATGTCCATTAAAGTCACCCATGATGATGAAAGGGGTAGGTTGATCAGCTAAATGTTTGATTTGAGTTAAACTTAGTGATGAATTTGGTGGTATGTAAACCGAACACAAAGTTATTGTTTTATCTAAAGTGATGCGTACAGCAACAGCCTGCATATCTGTGTTGATATTAACATAACTATGTAAAATATTATCTCGAACGAGGATTGTGGAGCCGCCTGCGGCTCGTTCATCCTCATCTACATAAGTGCTGTACATGGAATAATTTTTAAGATTAATATTATCACTTTTTTTTAATTGTGTCTCTTGAAGACAAACTGCAACTGGTAGAAAGGCTTGAACCAGTAAGGTAATTTCAATAAAATTAACTTTTAAACCTCCACAATTCCATTGGATGATATGAGCCATCATGGGTGTCGGATTGGGTAAAAGCTTTTCTTCCGTTGGGAACTTTTCAGCCGACCTCCCGTCGAAGATCTACTAGGAGATCTCATCGTTTCCGATGGCGATTCGTCCATAGGAGATGGTGAATCATCCGGAGGAAGATTCCATACGGATTCATCCTCTGAATCCTTAAGATGTCCATATTTATTGTGGACCTGGACAGGGTCCTTTGTCAATTTGCCATGGTCCTGTGGAGGACCTCTGGAATGTTGACTTTTTGAAGATTTGTTGACATTTTTTTGTTTAGTAGAACATGGAGAAGAAACTGAAGTTTTCACTGTATTTGAAGTGGTAGCAGTTTGAGAAGAACTAGATTTCTTTGTTAATGGAGTAATAATCGTTTCTTTTGGTTTAACGGTAAGTCGAGTTGGTTTTTCCGTGTTTTCAATCCAGGTGAACATTGTTTGAGTTTCAACTGTATTGAAAACACGTTTCGTGACACTGGCATATGCTTTTGTGCAGGTGAAACATTCGCTGCAGAGACGAATCTGCGCGCTTCAGGGTATGAAATATTTTTTTTCTGATTTTATCTTTTGGATTTCTTTTTCATGAGAAAATATTGACAATCTTTAGATGACGCCATGTGAGGTTTAACACTATTGGAGCACTTCGGATTGTTATTACAATTGAAACCCTCATGGTCTTCCTCTGCACACTTAAAACATCTAAGTTTCCCTTTACACTGTCCTTTACCATGTCCGAATTTCTGACGCTTATAGCATCGTATTGGATTCGGGACATATGGACTGACTTTATCTTTTTAAAGGCCCATGCGGATTGATGATAAGATCGTGGGAAAATTAAATGTAATAAGGTAGGTGTTAAGTTTTATTTGCTGACCATTTCTTTTCGATATAAACCGTTTTACATGAGTAACACCCTGAGGTGCTAGTTCAGTGCAGATTTCATTATCAGTGAGATCGTCCAAATCTTCGTCTCTGTATCGAATGATTCCTCGACTGGTGTTTAGAGTTCTATGAGGAGTGGAAGATATAGCAATATTATGAATCTGTTTAGCGATAGCAGGTTTAATGGTTGTTGCTTTCGGTGGCATTCGATCATCAAACCGCCAGATTTCAGTTTGGTGACATTTTTAACTTCTCCTGCACAGCTCTTGATGCATCTTTCAATGACAAACGGTGATAACTTAGTGAGTGGTATACCACCTTCACTACTGTGTAAAACAATAAACCGGGACCAGTTGTCAGAAACTTCAATCTCTTCTTCAAGTCTACTTTCATTTTTCATTTTTTTAGGATTTGGTAAATTTGGAGTCTGTTTTGAACAAAAATGGGCATCCATGTTGCCATGTATAAAGGTTCACCATCCTTGTCCCCACCCACCACGGAGTGCCAACACGGGTGATACTTGAATTCTAAGGATCTCCATCGGAAAGTACCAGGAATTCCAAGGATGGTATACTCGAACAGTAGAATTTCTCTATGAACGCAAGCTTCGTATTAGGGCTGGTTCCCCAATGAAACAACTGTTCGAAATATCAACTACTCGATTGACCCATTAGCCACCGCCTTCTGTAACAATTCCATCTCTTAGCTATTTACAAAACATCATTCATCAAGTTAGAATAATTAAAGCGTATAAACAGTGTTTAGAGGATCATTTAAAGGGCTTGACGTGATTGATCGAATCAGGTCCATTCGACCTCCCGTCTAGATGAAGTAAGGGCCAAAGAGGTGTGTTTCAACCACCAGGATCCCGTCCTCCACAATTACGGATCGCAACACACGGCAAACGTGTCGCCTCATTTAGTCTGACTTCTACGAAAAGCAAGAGGGTGCTGTGGGCCTATTCGTGGTACTCCGGACCCACACAGGACTATTTCCGTTGCGCAATCGTTTGTTAATGTTAATTAATACTTAAAGGTTATTTAAATTTAATTGTGGAATGGGGGTGCTTTTAAATATTTAATTGCAAATTAATCATGGAAGACATACTGCTGTTCGGCAATACATTAGAGTCTAGGCAATGTAAAACGCCTAGGAAATACAGAGAATGCGATTACTGACCATTGGTGAACTTACAAAGAACTTCGGCCCCGTTACAGATTCGGGAGATAGTTCATAGAGATAATTACAAATCTAATCTGTGAAGAGATCTTACATCCTACTCAAAGAAGTCATTCTCTTAGTGCAGAAACGCAAGTACGAAAGGTGTTTTACTCTGCTTTTAAATCTCGTAATTAATAAATGTTACGTGTATACGTTGTGAAGAATTTGTAATGACCGCACATTTCACCACTGTAAACTGAAACACTTGTTACGAAATAATGAATAAATTGTGTATTCCGAGTTCTGTAGATCTTTTTCTACTCCAATGGTTTAAAATCCCCCCTTGACAACTCTTGTTTACTCAAATTAATTCCCTTGTTTAAAGGGAAGTAAATCTATCTTCAAACTGGGGGCTCGTTGAGGGGTTCATAACTCAAATCAAACATTTTGCGAACGGAGAAAAAAAATACCATAGCAAACTACAAGTATGAAATTGTCAACAATTTTAATAACAATTTATTTTTAATTATACATTTTTAAGGGAAATTACCTTTTTCGTGTACATGCCGAGTCTTTAATTTGCAGTACTATCGTACATTTTGTTCAAATTCTGGTAGATTTATATGTCATCATGTTTTACTACCCCTGTACTTTTAGAGAAAAGAAGGTTAGACATGATATATTTTGTGCATCACTGTTCGTCAATTAAAAAAACCGTGGCGTAAATGGTATATTTATTTTCGACATTTAAGCTTTCGACTCCAACTTTAATTTATTCTATATCCAACCGACTACGCAGTGTGGACATATTTTCCTGCACCAACTGTCGAAGTAGTGTGATTTTGGAACTATCCCAATTTGAACTCCTTTTCCTCTTATCGTCTGTTAAAATCTCCATTGTATTTTTCGACATAAATTGCGAAAATGCACGCGCAAAGTTGAATTGTGGGATATTAAACAAGGTTTAAATATAATTCCAAACTTTAATTGACACTTACTTAAAATTAGCCTTAAATATGCTTTGTGCAACCGATTTTAAACAGTTGTTTAACTAATTGATGCTTAGTGATTTAAATAACACTTATCTTTTAATTGGTATTTAAGTTAAATGACGTTTGTGCAACCCAGTCCAGGTCTCTTCGAGGAACTAGGAATAACTGCGAGTGGGGTATATCCGGAAGTGCCTAAATGCCGGATCCGTTTCCAGTCAATCAGTCAACCCGCTACATTCCTCCCTCTTTCATAAAGGGGTGGCTTAGTTCAAATTTAAGAACAACAGCAACATATGTACACATATCCCCAGCTATACAAAAAGACAAACCAAAAGTCATTTAAGCACAAAAATTATATATATACATTTGTACAGACATACGGTCACATCATTCTATGCCCTATTGATGTTGTAAAGTTCTACTGTGTTTTCGGTTGTTATCCTAACCACTTCTTCACATTCTCGAGAAAACATACTAGCTGATTTCTCAACTATTTCTATTGTCAAGAGGGGAGTCCCTTCCTTTTCCCTTCTCCTGTGTAAATATGGCGCAATTGTTTCTATTACCAGGTGTTTTAATTCCATCTGACAAACCCTCTCTCTAAAATCTGGATATTTTTCATCTAGCAGAAGGAACGGAGATATGCCAAATTAAATGTTGGGGAATGCATCTTTCCTCTTAATATAGTCAGA
>MJUT01017127.1:783283-793618 GCA_002080005.1 Gigantidas platifrons | reverse complement strand
TAAGAAAGACAAGGATATTTCACCATATTACCACATCAGAAATGAACTTTATGTAGCAGAGGGACTCGTATTCAGACTGAACCAAATCATTGTTCCGAGAACGTTACAAGTAAGAGTGATCAAAGCCGCACACAACATGGGTCACCTTGGAATGACTAAAACTAAGCAGATTTTGAGAGAGAAATACTGGTTGCCAACAATGGATTATATGGTTGAAGAGATGATCAAACAATGTTTCGAATGTCAAGTAACAACAAAACAGCAAAGACAGGAACCCTTGAAAATGACAGAAATACCAGAAAACCCGTGGGAGGTCGTTTCTGTATACTTTGGAGGACCGTATCCGGATGGCCACTACAACCTAGTAGTAATAGACAAATGAACAAGATATCCCGAGGTGGAAAAACTACACACAACAGCATGTAAACAAACAAAGGAGAAACTTAAGAAGATTTTCGCAACACACGGCATACCAAGGAGATTAGAAAGTGATAATGGACCACCGTTCACCGTTGGAGATTACGTACTGTTAGAACAAAATAAGAGAGACAAATGGTCAACAGCATATCAACCAGCATTCTACAATATATTCGTAATAAATGGATCAACTGTCGGAGCTAGAAGACTGTCAGATGGGAGAGAGATACACAGAGATGCTAGCAAGTTTAAACTAGCAAACGTACTCGTACAAGAAGATGATGAAAATGGGCCCCCCGCAAGACAGGTGCGGGAGGGGGCAGACGATGAAGATTATGGACCCCCGCAGGACAGGCGCGGGAGGGGGCGGACTGGAGAGTGGATCTGCTATGAAGAACAGAATACAAGCAAACGAGAAACTGTGTGCGAAATCAAGGATTATGTGATAATAGACAAACACTTAATAATAGACATCGAAGAGAACGTAGAATGCCGAAACATTTAAATGACTATGTAATGTGATAATACCAGAGACTTTCAATCAGTGATAATACTAGAGACTGTGTAAAGACTTTCAATCACAAATAACATAACACATATTGTACACCCTTCATTTTCTTTTATTTATTTTTCGAATCTTTTTCTTTTCTTTTCTTTTTTTAAAGTTAAAGGGGAATGTAATATCCGTGTTATTCCGGGAACTCACCATGCACACAATCGCACACTGACTATTATGTTTCGTTGTTTCGTCATTATTGTTATTGTTTTTATGTCAGCCATTATTGAAAGTACTGTCGAAATCTCTGTGTCTCCTACGATGTTTCAATACCTACGAGTGGTTTTTATTTTTACATAATATAAACAGGATTGTTAATTTTTAAGATTTATTTTTAGTTGAAATATATAGGAAAATCAACGTCAATTTTTATTTGTTATGTTTAAATTATGTGCAAATAAAAACCACCCATATAAACATAATGAGCAAATAAACAATCAAAATATAAACATTTCTGAATGTTTTGGTGTAAAATTTGTTAAAATCTATCCAGAAATGACTTCACAATAATTTTTTGAAAAAAAATGGTTTTGGTTGATTATATAAGGGAATTTTTTTACAAGTTTAAAGACTTTTGTCACCATACTGTATATTGTCTACCGGTAATTATAAATTCTTTAGAATGATGAATAAGTGACGATATCCATTCGGATTACGGGTTATTAATAAATTCTAGTAAGAATGGAATTTAATTCCTTTTGTGACGATTTCCAATCGGATTACGAGTTATTAATAAATTCTAGTAAGAATATAATTTTTGATTTATAAATTCCTTTCGAATGATGTAGAATAAGTGACGATATCCAATCGGATTACGAGTTATTGATAAATTCTCGGAAGAATAGAAGTGTAACTTTGGTATACCATTGAAAAAAATTTCCCATTAGATTTGGGAAAGAATGACGATATACTAATTATGCCAAAAAATTGCCAAATTAGTTCCTTACCTCATACATGTTTATCTGTAAAGGGATTCGAATTTAAAGATTTAAAAACAAAAATGAAATATTATACTGGATAAACTGAGACTTAACTTGTAAGTTGTCACTTTGTGTATTTTTCATTAAGGTAACAATTTTACAGGTACATGTGTATCTTTTAATTATTTATTACACAAATGTTTATCAACAGATGATACCGAAGCATGTAAAATTGTTTACGTAAGGCCATAAAAAGTTAATTTCTTGGTTCTCAGGCCCGCCCGGATGTGGAAATTCGTCGCCGCATTGCCGATTTTATTGCAAAAATAGTAAAAAAAAAAATATTAAATGCGGTAGCGCTGTCCGTACGGAAAAAACAACCGCATCCGTTTTTTCTCTTATATCGCGTGGTCGGTGAAACGCTTTAAAACGCATCATGCTTAAATGAGATTTAAAGCATCGTTATGACAATGTATAAATAAAATACGTGTTTCCGTTTGACATTTAGACAAAATGTCAATTGTTTCTGTGCAAATTCGGCACAAATGTTTGCCAGTTTTACCAGGGAACATAATAGGGGGCTTCTCCGAAGCTTGTACCTTATTGGAATTGTTTACGGAGATAAAAAAAATGGTACGTTGGGACCAGCGGATTGGACGTTTCCATAAAAATTAACCACTTGTGATGTTTCTGCCACCATCGGAAGAAATAAAATTGAAATTTTCAATAAAGTAATGAAAAGATTTATACATTGCCTTATTTTTCACAAAAAAAAAGAAGAAAAAATGCCTCCCTCATCCCTTTTTACAGCAGTAAAAGGATAAAAAAAAATGCCGCCCTCCCTCATCAATTTTGACAAAAAAGGGCCCGAGAACCAAGTAATTATTTTGCATGGCCTAATGTAAACAAATATTCATTATAAATAATCATTTTATCATATTTAAAATGAGTTTCAATAAGTTGATGTTTGTCGGAAAATATGTAATCTTTTTTAATTATTGTTTTGATTTTTTTCAAAATGTTTTTATTTTGAAGAGTTTCAATTCAAAATTAAAAAAAAAAAATAATGTGATAATAAAAATCTACGATGTCTTGTGCAATCACAAAGGATTACTGATTAAAATTATATTTTTAACTTGGCTCTTATCTTTACAAAACATAACCACAGTTATTACAATACAGTACGGAGTCGTCCCACAGTTATTACAATACAGTAATGAGTCACCCCAGTTATTACTATTGTATTAATAAATGGGTGTTTTCATAATGGACCGGTTATATGTCCAAGGTTAGTCATAATGGCCCAAGGAAGGTTGTATTGGCCCGAGGCAACGCCGAGGGCCAATACAACTTTCCGAGGGCCATTATGACTTAACCGAGGACATATACTAAATTAATAAATAATAAATTCTGGGTCACTGTACTTGTTTAAACCTTTAACCTTAAAACCATTTATATTCCAACATGCTAAATGCAAAGACCTTTTTTCCATTGGTTATTGTAATTCCAATCAATTGATGAATACACCCCAAGTTAAAGAAAAAACACATATTAAAGTAAAAAACAGATATTTATTGGTAAATGAATGTATTTGAATGTAACATACTGATCAACTAACTACACAGCCCAAATAATATATAATTTTCAGGTCCAAGAAAGATAACTCTTTTTTTTTTCTTTTCTTTTTTAAACACATCAAGTTAAAATATCAATTCTTTTTAGGTTGTTATTAAATATAATCAATATGTTTATCACATTCTTTGTAGTTGTAAATAGTTACATATGATCTTTCTTGTAAATTTGAATGAATAGTATTGGCATTGCATTAATAAAAAGAAGAAACATTACCAACACAATTGTCATAATGATTGTTCACATATGATCACTGATCTACAGTTGTCAAATATACTTTGTTAAATTGCATATGGCTATCATTAGTGAACCATATATTCCAGGGGCGTAAAAACGCAATTGCGTACACATCAAAATCAGCTAAAAACGAAGTATGCGTTTTTTGATGAAATCAAACGTTTAAAGTAAGAAGACGTTCCATTTTTCGGTTTTAAATGATTTCTAAACCATATTGAAAATTATCCGATTCTAAATTTGGAATGTCTAGATTACGCACCAGAATTTCGTGATCATCCCAGAACGTTCTTCGCGTCCGTATTGATTTTCTGTAATTGATATGTCAGAGTATTCACCTGTCGTCTTTATCAGTGCTATATCAATATTGGTAATTGGGCATAACTTGGTGTCCGTCTGTTCGAAGCAATGAACGTTAGTGAATTTGAAAGAAAAACGTCTAGTATATCAAAGCATCACTGGTCGTCATTAGCGGCAGAAGAAATAAGTTTTACCAATGTATTTATGCCTGTCTGTCTGAACATCCTCATCTACATACAGCAGACAGTGATTCTGAAAGTCTGTCCGACAGTCTGACAAATCAAGGCGCCATTCTTTTAAGATTTCATATGAATTTTATATCACGAAATTTTTAAATCAAATCATTGCAATTTAAGGGTTCATTTCATGTGCAGTCATTCTGTGAATTCATACAATGAATGAAGGTTAATCCAGAAAAGCGCTTCACACGCAGTTAAAATTTAGCATTTTGAATGCACTTTGTGTAAGATGTGGGTTGCTGTGTTCTCGGCATATATCCCATATTCTTTCTTTGAAAAAAGTCATCCTCTTCCATAATGAGTGTGGCTGTATTCATTGTGCAGTTGTCCAGACAAAGGAGGAATCTACATAACAATAACAAGGGGTCATTTTCGCCTTCCCAATCCCTACATACTAACCGACCAGTGAAAACCAAACACATGAAAAGCAGGGGTGTGGAATAAAATTTTGAGGGGGGCCATTTGCAGCATTTTTGAAGAAATTCAATATCTCAAAGGGCCATTCTTTAAAATTTCATAAAAAAAATTCAAATCAAAAGCGGATATTTTCAGTCTCAAAGGACAATTCGCACATGGCCCCTTGCCTTCCCAATCCCTGAAAAAGATATCCGACCCTTCTTCGTGGCTAGAGGGATAAATATTTTGTCAGAAAATTAAATATGTTGAGTTGTGACATGCAAGAAATTTAAAGACCAGTGAGTCATTCATGTTCAACTGTTCATCCAAGAAGGATCATTTTCACAAGCTTGAGTAAAGATCTAATGATATCAAAACTTCAACATTTTAATTTAAGTATGTTGTGTAGATAACGAATTATATGTCATATCCTCAATATGTGTTTTCTATATCCATCTTCGGCACATACGACCTGACCGTAAAACACAGATAGTGAACTGTAGGCAGAACAAAACACACTCACGCAAACAGGTTCTGAAGTATGTAAATCTGGTAAAATCCAGGAGCTTCCGGGGGGCTTTGCCCCCTGGACCCCCTACCAGGGCTTTGCCTTGGACCCACTGGGGGCCTTGAGCGGCCCCCTGACACCTCGCCGAAATTATGCGTATACTTCGATTTGCTCTAGCTACGCCCCTGTATTCTGTATCAAAACTCAGTATTTCACTACAATTAACAAGTATGTAAATTAAATATTCTTTTGTTTCAATTATAAAGATGTCGAGATATTATTGATTTTTTCCCCTTATTATTAATGAAAGATAGAAAAAAAAATCAAAAATTTTATCAGAACACTAATCAAAACAAATATCAAAAACAGCAAATTTTATATTCATTTGCTTTGAGATTTGTACTCTAAATTTCATATGTTATAACAGTAAGCTATCAATGAAGACATTTGTAACCACATATTTATTCTTTAGTGTAACATGTAGCATGACAAAATTCTAACAGTATTTACATACTTTACAAAACTCTGTTTCACTTCCTTTAGATAATGGAAAATTGCAGATATCTCTTTTATTTGTGCGCAAAATTCTGTTATTTTTTCAATGTATATCAAGAATGTCTGTACATAACAGAATATTTCTGCTATTCTCCGGTAGAACCTTCATGTCAGTCTGCATACATGTGAATTTTTAGTGTTTTTGCCGAACAGGTAAAACAAATCTAAGTAATGGTTCATCCTATTTGAAGAGTAAGCAGGTAACACCGTTAGATGAAGCAATAAATACATGTACGTACATATTGATTAAACTGATAATGGCATTCTTGAATGGACAAACAAAGGGTTTGTTTGAGCACAGTCGCTTGAATTTCAATGATTAAATAAAAAAATAAAAAATATATTTTACTGCTTACTCTTCAAATAGTATGAACCATTACTTAGATTATTCTACCTGTTCGGCAAAAACACTAAAAATTCACATGTATGCAGACTGACATGAAGGTTCTACCGGAGAATAGCAGAAATATTCTGTTATGTACAGACATTCTTGATATACATTGAAAACATAAGAGAATTTTGCGCACAAATAAAAGAGATATCTGCAATTTTCCATTATCTAAAGGAAGTGAAACAGAGTTTAGTAAAGTATGTAAATACTGTTAGAATTTTGTCATGCTACATTTTTTTTTCTTTTTTTTATTTAATCATTGAAATTCAAGCGACTGTGGTTTGAGCTTGTCATTGATCCTATGGACGTGCATGGGGCTATATAATATTTTGCTACATGGCGTTCAATACCCTTAATCTTGGGTAATTTTGGTTATTTAAGTATATCCCGGTAATTATGAAATAAATTGCGATAGGTGTTTTCTTTTTTTTTTTCTTACACTTTATGCAAAATTGTAGCAAAATTCAATTATCATTTTAAAGGATTCCAATATAATGTGACCACAACGGTGTATAGCCCTATACCGCATTTTAAAAGAAATGTATATGCATTTTCTCTGCGCAATATAAGGGATGCTGTACTTGAGACGGGTGCAATAAATAGGATGCCGTGAGAGAAAGGAGCTAAATAAAAAGAAATTTGAGACGTATTGCTTAAGAAAGTTGTATATTCTTATTAACAAAAGAATAAAATGAGATATGAGAAACATTTCTATGAGTCAGCACCCCCTCCGCCCCCGCCCCCTTCCCCCCTTAAAAAAGAAAAAAAGACAGTGTCTAAAGAACACATTAAAGTTAAAACAGTCCACCTTCATACCAGTTTATTAGTAAACACCCATACATAATGATAGAATGAGTTTTTGGTTTTAAGAAAGATAGTTTAGATAGAGATAATTTAAAGCAGGCGGCATGTGGAAAATACATATTTTACACAGAGATTCCCTACTATAGAAGCATATTTCAATTCCACTTTAAAATAAAAACTGCAGAAATCAACGTATTTCGAACTTGTCTTCCCTGTTAAATTATATATCGGATCAAACATGTAATATATACTTGAATTTTATGAACGTATGCGGTTTTTTCTAACTAAATACATGTAATTAACTGAAGTTTATCTTAATTTTCAACCTCGGACCCTTCACCAGACTCGGAGTCCGAATCGGCCCCAACCCATATCACGACTGGTTCAATTTCCTCCTCCTTAATCCCATCCGTATCCCAGTAATCTTTTTCAACAGAAATGGTATGTTTAACTGATTTAACCCAATCATCCTTTGTAATATTTGTCACTGCAGTTTTAAATAATTCTTCAACATCTTTTATTTTGTAAGTTTTGTTTTCTTTGCGGACTTCTGTTTTAATTTTTGCCTAAATTAATTCGATTGCGTTAAATTCACAATGTCTGATAGGAGTTCTTAGAACGAAATGTCCGTTTTCCATAGCAATCTCATCCGTAACATATTTCGGCTTTGGTGTGTGTTGCCTGACAATTTGATAAATTTCAGAATTTATATGTTTTGGGTCAACATTTATTCCCTGTAACCCCAGCCAACCGATCATTTCTCCTTTTCTGTGACTTGAAACCGGACTTTGAGATTGTTCTGTAATTTTGTTGTGGTAAACCGCGTTATCAATCACAATTACGCTGGGAGAATCTAAAGCAGGGATTAATGTGTTGGTAATCCAGTCCATGAACACGGTAGTATTCATTTCGGCATGATAGTCGCCCTCCCCCTTCTTTGCCTTAAATACAAGTTCACACCCATCTATGAAACCCGACTCGGGAGATCCTGCATGAAGAATACTAAGGCGTTTCCCTTTTCCACTGGGAGGGGGATTACTTGTTTCACCCTCAGGGCTTATCCATTTCTTGAAGGGAGAATCGTTTTTATTTACCCAGGTTTCATCCACATACAAGATTTGGAACCCCTGCTCCCTGTACCCTTTAATTGTCCTGAGAAAGAAATGTCTACTGGCTATATTACATCAAACCTTTCAAACACCTTTTTGCTGTCATCCTTTGTTTTCTTAAATTTAAATCCCATAATCTTAAGGGCCCTCCATACTGAAGTCTTTGAGAAATTGGTGTCGTTTACCTCTTCATTCAGCCGTTCAACTAAGCGGTCTATCGTAACGGTTTCCCGTTCCCTATATAACACCTCATTACTCTCCTTCTTATCACACCCATGGTGAAATCATCATACCTAACCTGTTGGTGTTTTTTGTCAGGTATTATTTTGTTATCTATTGCCATGGTAGTTGGGTCACAATGGTCACCCAGTACTGTGTACAAGGTACTCAAAGGAAGATTTAAGGCCGTCGCGACTCGACGCGCCTTACTACTATGAAAATGTGCTTTGCGTACATCTAGCTTATCAAAGTAGTCATTAAGACTTCTACTCATTTCTCGTTCCCTTGCTGTAAGAGAGGGCGATTTCGGCATTTTTAAGATTTTTTTTCGAACACGTGTAGTCACAATGATAGTCAAATAGAGACAGACAGGTTGTTGGCAAACGGTTGGCGTCTGCGTTATACTGACAACAGTGGCCCGACGTTGGCCCTACATATTTCCACCAACTGTAATTCTGATACTGTTGGACCAGCGTTGGTCCAATACAACTCGACCAACGATTATTCTATTACTATCGGTCCACTGTTGGTCCAGCGCAACTCAAGCAACAGTTATTTTTACCTAAGTAGAGCCAACACTGCTAATGTAATATCATTAATTATTTCATATTTCTAGATTATAATCTTTGTGAAAAAAAAATGAAAAAAAAAATAATTTTGATATTTTTGTTACACTGATCACAAGTTCCATTTCGATTAAACTTCTTTAACTACATACTGCAATGACTAGAATAAAGGATCATAAAGAAATGGTTGATAAAATATATTCACCCATAGATGTATACAAGTATTTTATTTTCCTTAATTTGACCTAGATGTCATTAGCAAATGTTCTGTGTAGTACGGATGCAGTTATTTATACAAGGAGTGTAGAGTATCGAATTACTTATCAATTTCTCGCCTTTCGTTATCATCCTTTGTCTCTGGAACATTCAACGTGGTCGAGACAGTGCATAACCACCTTGACAGAATTAGTTGCTTTATATAATCACAATGTAAGTATAATTATTATGTTTAGGTAAAGGTAAAAGTTAAGGTAATGTTTATCAGTGATATTTTAATTTATTTTCTTTAAATAAAACCTTTATGCAAAAAATTATAATTTTCAAGATATTTGAATAGTATTGGAAGTTCATTTTAATAATTCAGTATGACTACGATATATGAAAACGTATACACATGATACATTTATTTGTATTTACTAAACTAAAAATAGGGAAAAATAAATGAAATAAATGAAAAGGAAAGTTGAAATGTTTCTTACATAGTCGTTATCATGGTTGTATTGATGAAAAATATAGAATTTATTTAAATTTCGTGCGTACAACGTGTATCTCTGTTCCACGCGACATTCCCAGTATAAATTTAGTAATTTGACCACGTGACATTGTAGTTACATGACCACAATATGGAAAATGTGGACAATGGGAGGTAACTCTAATTGTATCTAATTGATAATATCAGCTCTCTAATGTGGAGGTACAATTAGTTAAGTTATGTCTGCAAGATGTAGACATCTATAGAACTCAATATACCTCAAAAAAAGAACTTGAAATCCAAAACATCTGCATATAGACTGAGTTGGGAAAAAGCTGATAAACATGTGTATCAATCTGAACTGACAAATCATCTCAACCTATTACCTCATTCGAATATCACAACAAATGACAAATTACTTCATCTAATTGGATCAATTCATCAAGCCACTAAAACTGCGGTACCTTCCAAAATTATCCGTTTAAAGGGACCAAAACGAAAAGCCTCACCAATGGTCAGTATTCTAATTGGTATCAGCAAAAATAAACATAGAATCTGGAATAATGCAGGGAGACCTAAGAATGGGCATACATTATTTTTAGAAAAAAAAGAAGCAAAACGAAAGCTGAGGCAGCAGCAACGGAAAGAAATTGCCATTGAAAAAGAGAAATTCATTGAAAACCTTGAAAAGAATCCTAACGATCAAATTGTCTATCAATTAATTAGAAGAAATCAAAATGGGAGAAAAATACCAGATATAGATTCATTAAAAATGGAGGACATTGAAGCCTCTACATC
>MJUT01017127.1:770181-780496 GCA_002080005.1 Gigantidas platifrons | reverse complement strand
GTACAACCTTCCCAATATAGACCAACTTTTTCAACAACATTACAAGAAAGAGGATTGGAAACTTTTAGTTAAAAAAGCAATAAACAAATACTGGACATCAAAACTGAAACTAGACTGCAAGGAAAAATCATCTTTACTTTATATGTGCAAAGAAAAACTGGAAATAGGCTCAAATCATGTTGTATGGTCATCAGTATCTCACTCTGTCTCAGACATTAGAAAAGCCATTACAAAATGCAGGATGCTCACAGGAACTTATATTCTGCAAATACACAAACATAAATTCAATCAAGCGGAAATTGATCCAACCTGTCCATTCTGCAGGACAGAAAACGAAGATCTCTGTCATTTGCTAACTGCATGCCCAAATTATGCAGATATAAGAAAGAGTCATTATTTCCCTATTAAAGAATTTATACAAGAAAGCATTGGACACTTAAAATGGAAAGAACTATTCTCGAATACCAAAGCTATATGTCAATTGTTAATGGACTGTCAAATATTGGCATTTCAAGGAGTAATACCTAATAATTCCAAATTTATATACAAAGTGGAAAAGATGTCCAGAGATCTGTGCTTTGAATTACATAAGAAGAGACTGTCTTCATAACTTATAGTGACACAATTCAGTGTGGGTGTGTTTGACTCTCAAAGTTGTCCGCCCTTTCCAATAATGCATTTTAGATTTTATCTTATGATGTTTACAATCTATAAATCGTAGATTACTACATAAATTATCAGCTTAATGAGATTCGTTTTAAAAATGTTGCTTATACATTTTTACCTTAATACACAATCAGTTTGAATACCATGTTTTAATATCTACACATATTATCCACTCGCTTTTATATGCCATTTTTAAAAAAAGAACTATTTTAAAAATACTTGGCATTTTACTCAGATAAGGATGTGAACCTGATCCTTAGACTTTTATCAGTGCTGCTTGCTAGTTCATGTAGTGTCTATATATGTAAATATGTATCATACTTATTTAGGCATGTGGTGGATGCTTTTTTACTTTTGACTTTTAACTACTGCAGCTTTTTAACATGATATATTTTATGGATCTTATGTGTGTGTGCGTGTGGATTAACTATTTTTTATCAATAAAAGTGCAATATTTTAACACGAATAGTGTGTGCTCCAACGCTGGAGGGACCTACGAAAAGAAGAAGAAGAAAGAAGTAGGCAGGATTTTTTGTTTTTTGTTTTTTGTTGTTGCCGGTTAAATTTTTATGGCAGATTCTAAGCGTATCAAGAAAATTCCTGCTTATCTAAAGGATTTCGCACTATCTACATGTGATGGCATTGTGTCCAATTTGCAAAACATGACAGAAATTGAGGGTAATCAGTCCAGTGGTCAAACTTCTGCAGTCACAACATCAACTCCAAAATCGGGTGTGGAAGCAGTTGGTGGTGCTCGTCCAAAACATTCTAATCCTTCGCCAAATATTATGGTTGAAGTTGATAAAACAATTGAGGAATTAACCATTCAGAACAAAGAGTTGGAACGAGAACTTTTAGAAAAGAAGAACGCTTTGTTGTTAAAGCAAAATAACTCATGTGCCTCTGAAAAATCTAAAGTTAAAGCAGACACATTCAAAGGGAAAACCAAAACTAAAGACAGTAATCATAAAACTGTACCTACAATACTTCCAACCTTGAGTGAGTTGCGTGCATCTGATAAAGTAAGAAAACAGGCCAAAATGCTTGCCCAACAAATTTTAGATGAAAGTTCATCTTCATCATCAGATTCAGAGTCAAAGGTTGATTCGAGTGACACTGAGAGTGAACCTAATAAGGCCGACATGAAAGGTAAAAATGTGCCTTATGCATTATTTAAGGACAAACAAATCGTGACTACCACATTCATCATTCATGACATTAAATTGTAAAACTGACAGTTTAGATTTGCTTAAATTTTCTTCAGTTTCCGACTTACAAAATGTACCTTCCCCTGCGATTGCAGGCGTGTTAGGTTCCCCTACGTCTGTAGGTGTGTTGAGCTCAAACTTCCCTATTGCTGAAAAAGAGTCGTTTTCCCCTGCGACTGCAGGCGTGTGTTTAGATTCATTTTTTAATTGTTCGGAAATTTCCCCTGCCATTGCAGGTGTGCATGAGAATTCTTTTGAACAAATATCCCCTGTCAGTTCAGGTGTGCATTGTAGGAAATCTGGAATTTTATGTGATTTCACCGAAAGTTACTTAGATTATTTTATAGACAACAATACATATTTTGAATGATGATAATTTAATTTCTACAGGCTTATGTTCAAATATGTGTTCTTGGTTCACTCAAACTGACGGATCAATGAATTTTGAGTATCCGCATATTCAATTTTGTACTAGCGATCAAAATTTTGGTAGCAAATACATTGTATGAATTTAGTGAAATGGATACATGTAGTATTAATTTCTCTCAGGTTCACAGTGCCGTTTTTCATTCACAGAAGCCGAACTTTGTTCACTAGAATACCTGTGTGTTCAAATTTTAATATAAATTTATGGGAACAATTATTAGTAAATTATCATGACAATATCATTGTTGAATTTTTAAAATATGGATGGCCTCTAAATTACATTAAAGACAAATTGCCAAGTCCACCCGTTAGACGACAAAATATGGATTCTCCGTTTAGTTCATTTATTGATTCATATATTTCAAAGGAGCTCAAGTTCGGAGCAATATATGGTCCGTTTAAAAGGAATCCGTTGTTTTGTCCACTCACAATTTCTCCATTATTTACAGTACCGAAAGGAAATAATGACAGAAGAATTATTGTTGACTGTTCGCATGGCGATAAAATGTCTGTCAACGAGGGAATTCCACAAGATACATTTCTGAATGAACATTTTAAGTTGAGTTATCGAGGAATTAATTTCCCTTATCCTTAAACATGGCCGTGGGTGTGGTATGTGGAAGCTCGACCTCTCCCGGGCATTTTGCCAGTTAGTTTTAGACCCACATGATTTACATTTACAGGGATATGAATGGAGAGATGACATTTACATTGACAATCGCCTAATTTTCGGAATGTGTTCTTCACCACAAGCCTGTCAGCGAACTACAAATGCCGTTTCATATATGATATTGCAACATAATATTTGTGTAGTGAATTATGTTGATGATTTTGGCGGAGTTAGTTCTTTAGAATCCACTGAACATGAGTATGCTTTTGTTTTAAATTTGTTTCATCAGTTAGGGTTAGACGTTAGCAGGGACAAATGTTTTGAACCTTCACATGTATTGACCTTTTTAGGCAAAGAATATAACTATTGATCTGACCGCTCGTATTCCAGATGTAAAAATTTGTGAGACTTATGATTTATTACATTTGTTTATAAATAAAAAATACTGTTCAAAACGCCAGCTTCAACAGATCATTGGAAAACTAGCTTTTATATCAGAATGTGTAAGAAGTGGTAGACTTTTCATTTCCCGTATGCTATTGACATTAAGGAAATATAGATTCAATCATTATCGTGTGTATCTTGCGGACGAATTTAAACAGGACTTGCGATGGTGGCTTTTGTTTTTGCATGACTATAAAGGTATTACAATTATCCCTGACCTACACTGGTCCACACCGGACTCAATTATTTCAACCGACGCTTGTCTTCAAGGGATTGGAGGTGTGAACTTTACAACTTGTGAATATTTTCATGCAGATATTCCAGTTTCTTTGCAAAAAGTACACATCAGTGCTATAGAAATGTATGCGATTTACTTTGCCATCCAGTTTTGGGTACAAAGTGTTTGCAATAAACGTTTACAATTACTGTGTGATAATCAAGCATGTGTTCAAATACTAAATGTAGGATCGGCGAAAGACCGTCTGTTGTTGAACTTAGCACGTCAAATATGGTACTTGTGCGCAAAACATAATGTTCAGTTGCGTGTAAATTATATTTCGTCATCAGAAAATAGACTATCTGACTTTTTGTCGAGATGGAATCTTTCGGAAATGTACTCTAGGAATTTTTTTTTACAGAAATACAGGGTTATGGTTCAGAATTTTCGGAAAAAATAGTCTTGAGTGACATGTTCAATGATGTTATTAACATTTAATGATTTTTACCATGTACTGTATTTTTGTTATTATTATTGTTGATTTTCTTATGTATGTTATTTTGTGACTTCCAGGTCTCAAGTCCAGAAGAGCTATTTTACACAAGGATGTGAAGCTTGCAAAAGGAGCAGCTTTTCGCCCCAGAACTTTCTCTAATCTCAAAAGTCAGTTGAATGCTTACAATTTATTTTGTGTGTTTTACCGGTTGAGCCTTTTCCATGCTCTATAGATATTTTGTGCGCTTACGCATGTTTTTTGTCAAAAAGTCTCAAAAGTTTGTCATCCGTCAAAAACTATTTATCTGGCTTGAAGACCTGGAGTCAACTTTTAAATATTGGTATAGACGCTTTTACTTCTACTGATTTTAAATTAACACTGAGACGATTGAGTCATAAAAACCAGCATGTTCAAGTGTCAAAATTACCTTTGTTGCCTGAACATTTAATCAATATTGTTAGATTGTTAGACATTTTTGATTATGTTGATGCATGTTTATGGTGTTTCATAACATTAGCCTTCTTTGGAATGTTGGGTGCCTCTAATTTGATAAGTAGAACTTCAGTATCGTTTGATCCTAAAGAACAGTTAACTAGGAAGTCTATTGTATTCACAGACCAAGGACTTTTAGTTTTATTACACTGGTCAAAAACAAGACAGGGGCATGATTATACACATAAGATTTCACTTTGTCGTTCACCTCAACCTTTACTTTGTCCTGTTAGGGCTTATAAGCATCTCATTTCTTTAATACCTGGAGGTCAGGATGATCTTTGCGGTTCCAATTCAAGGGGACCTCGTTCCTTTATCTAAAGTAATTTTGTCAAAACGTTTTAAAGAGATGCTAATTTTAATTGGCCTAGATCCTTATGTTTTCTCTTTCCATTCACTAAGACATGGTGGAGCTACTTTAGCCACTAATGCCGGTATTCCAGAAATTCTTTTAAAACACCATGGTGATTGGCGTTCTGATTGTTTTCAGACATATATTAAGCAAGCCAGTGTAGATATGTATCATGTTACTTTAGCTATGAATTCTGTTATCTCATAGTGGTTTCATTATTAGTTTGTGTTCCCCCCTTTTTTATTATTATTATTATTATTTATTATTTTTTTTGTTTGTTTTGTTCTGTTTGGCGACTTTGTGTTGGGTTTTGGTGCTTTTCACAGGATTGTATTGTAACTCATGAACATTATAGAAGTAATAAAGAGAGCACCTTTCGCCAAACAGTATTAGTTGTCAATTGTGGACAATGGGAGGTAACTCTCATTGTACCTAATTGATAATATCAGCTCTCTAATGTGGAGGTACAATTAGTTAAGTTATGTCTGCAAGATGTAGGCAGGATTTTTTTTTTTTTTTTTTTTTTNTTTACCTTATATATACATCAAAGCTTTGCTTTCACTTTTGTGATTTATTGTTATTTTTGTTTGTTTGTTTGTAATACTTTCCCTATTTGGGGTTTTGGTGCTTTTCACATGATTGTATTTTAACTCATGAACATTATAGAAGTAATAAAGAGAGCCCCTTTCGCCAAACAGTATTAGTTGTCAATTAAATGCAACTGAATGGTATTCTGGTTAATGAGGACTGGAAAGTACAAAAATGGTTCACATTCGGGCAGTTTAATTTCTCAGGGGTAAGGCATTATCGAACTCGCAAGACATTAGCCTGAAACTAATACAATATATTCTGTTTTGAAGAAGGGGAGAGGAACAAGAATCGTAGACTAGCATTTTGAACCATTTTGTGGACCCCTCCCCCCTTTTAATTTTTTTTTTAATTCATCACGTTTGTGGGACGTTTTCATTATAAACAGTGTTGAACAACTTCCAACATTACCAAAAACTCAATCTGAATAGACTAGAGAAGGGTTTTTGTGTTTTTAGAAATGGGAAAAATCCTCGTGTAACTTGTGGGTTTTCGTACTATTATCGATTTTCCGATCTGGCGATTAACAGTGTTAACCCTTCATTCATATGACGATTGGAATTTTCAAAGAATGGCTAGTTAAATATTTCTTTGTACATAAGATTGTTTTAAAAGCCATTCCTGAATTTTAATATACTCCCGATTTTCTGGCAACGTCTGCTGTCAGTAAAATGGCCTCATATGTTTTCGTATTAAGTAAAAAAAAAACAGGGCCGATATACAGAATGGAAACGAATTTAAAATCCGGAAATCTCTGGTTTTAAAATTTCATGGTTCTGGCCATCTATAAATCATACTACATTGTACATCTAAATGAAATAACAGAATGTTTGAAAATGACCACTTTCAAAATTGTGTTCACTTTTGTTGTTTTTTTAGTGCTGAAACCAAAATGCACTGCTGTTGACGTGCATTTTATATAAGAAACCGGCACATTTCAGTCAGCTCTTTTGTTTACAAGTACGATAAGTGACACCATGACAATCACATGACAGGTAGAGCAGGTGTCTGAGATGCAGACGACATACCCGTTAGTTAAATTTTATATAGCCTTTCAGGATTTTTTCCAGCTACTTTATAAATGAAGTAATTTTTTGGCATTACAAAAAGTATGGTTTAATAGGTAAGTTCACTATTTTTGGTACTTATGTCTTTAAAAGCAATCCTAAACATTTTTGACAGACGTCACGTTGCAATCCTGTTTACTATATCTAGAAATAAAAACGGAAGACAGGTAAAAAATAACACATGGGCTGTGTGAATCAAAATAAAATGGATGATACGAAAACTTATAACACACGAAAACATATACCATGACGATAAATACAATGTATCGATCTCGGATTGAGTTTTATGTTCTAATAGAACATTACTTCTAAAGATAAAAATGCATGTTTTTTATTAATGCGATGAATGACCTGTCGCAATATCCACATTAATAAAAACAATAGAAACAGTATTTGATATCTGAATTGATTCATGTCTTTCAAATAGCTTCTTCATGGTTTTGAAGTCTTTTTATGATGCCTATTATTTCTTTTTTTTTTATTACAGATGGAAAAAGAGTTTTATCTCATGAAAACAGAGCTTAAAAAAAGAAGCAATGATAGAAAGATGGACAGATTCACTACAAATTTTGGGACAAAATCTTTGGACTTGAAAAAGGTAACTAGGAAATTAGTAGCCACAATTAAATTATATCATACCCTGATTTGATACCAGCATTCCATCTTATAGAATGGATATTATGCAATTAATGACTTTTAATGAGGTGGATACACAGATTTATTATGTCTCCCCTTCGAATGAAGGGTGACATATTGTTTTAGTCTGATTTTTTTCTTCTGCTTCCGCTTCTTGTCAGTGAAGCTTGTCCGGACCATGTAACTTTTTTGTCTTTCGAGATAGGTCAATGATATTTGGTATGTGGGTGCATGACCATAAGGCGGTGTGTTTTTCTAAGGTTTAGCTGAAGGCAACTTAAAAAAAATCCACTGTTACAGTAAACAATGAAAACCTCATTTGTCGAGTGGTGTAAACATGTTTTAATTCAAAACACTTTTGAGTGAAACATGTTTACATTCTAAGCACTTTTTGAGCTAATCATGTTTTAATTCTAAACACTTTCTAGTAATACATGTTCAAATTCTAAACACTTCCTAGTGATTTGATTGATTTAGATTTTTGGTGTTTAACGCCACTTTCAACAATATTTCAGCTATATCATGGCGACCAGTTTTAGTACCCGGAGAGAACCACCGACCATGGGCAAGCAACTGGTAAACTTTATCACTTGCGGTTGCGAGTCGAGTGCACCCTTTTTTGTAATTTACAAAGCCGGGCGCGAACTCACGCCGTATTGGTGATAGGCTTGTATGAGTTGTTAGATCCAGCGACCTAACTCATTGAGCCACCCGGGCCCCTGTCTCTTCCTAGTAAACACATTCAGATTCTAAACACTTTGTGAGATAAACATGTTTGCTTTCTAAGCACTTTTGAGTAAGATGTGTTTCAAATCTAAACACTCTTCAGATCTTAAACATGTTTAGATAGTAAATGCGTCTTAAAATCCGAACAAAATCAGGTTTTGATGACTTTTTGTAATATTTCAATTTGTAAAGGTCACCTTTTTGGTGATCTTTGGTTGATCTTTTGTTTCAATCAGATGACAGTTGGTTTATATTTTGTTTATAAAAGGTGAACTTTGATTGACCTTTTGGTTCAATCAGATGACATTTGATTTATATTTTGGTGAGAAAAAGGTGAACTTTGATTGACCTTTTGGTTCAATCAGATGACATTTGGTTTATATTTTGGTGAAAAAAAGTGAACTTTGATTGATCTTTTGGTTCAATCAGATGACATTTGGTTTATATTTTGGTGAAAAAAAGGTGAACTTTGATTGATATTTTGTTACTAAAAGTTAATTGGGAAGTCCATCTTTTGATTATATTTTAACCAAATGAAAGTTGGCATTTCATATACCTTTTGATGTTAACAAAAGTGAGCCATTTCGACTACCTTTTAAGAAACAAAAGGTGAACAAAAAGATGATCTTTTAGACCTTTTGATTTATTTCAAAATGTATCCAAAATACAACAAAAGGTAATGAAAATGTGACATTTTCAATACCTTTTGGTTGCCTCAAAAGGAGATATTTCATGCAGTGATACGACCGTGAAATCCATTATCTATAAGAAGTGAAACAGAGTTTAAAGTATTACTTAATACTTCGTTGTATTTTGCATCATGCCATGTTGTATAAAATACCAAAATGTATAAGTATAATCATTACATCATAAAGCAAAAATTACTATCTTCGTGGGAAAAATGGGGGGTTCCCAAAAGCTGGGAATTGTGGAAATTCATAGTTAAACTGAAGTGGGAACATGTAGCCATAATTCTGATTTGGAGAAAATGACTGGGTAGACGGTGATTGTTCGTATTGTTTGCTATCTGAACCATGTACATTAGTTCTTTCTTTACCTTGAGCAAACCTTTTTTTCTGAAAAGTAGTTTCTAAACCAAGTGATCTATGCATATGGTATTTCAAATTAGAAATAAAAACTTTTAGTCCCTGATTGGACAAATGGATACCATCCGATACAAAAATACTTTTTGTCTGCTACTCCTTTGTTATAAAGAGTAGAGGTCTCACTAACTTGTACAGTTAGATTATTTAAAAATTTATATTTCATAAGAATATGACAACTCGCTATCTTATCATTCAAATTTGTGTCTCTCACAGTAAAAAATGGAAGTAATATTAACACTTTTGACAATTGACATTGACCTTGTAATTTTGCAATTAACTCAGCATGTTTATCAACACAAGTTTCAGGAGAAAAATTCCTTACATCATTTGTCAACATGTGTATAGCAATAGTATCATAGTCATCATCTATCTCTTGTATCTTATCAATAACTTATCAATAACCTCATAGCAATAGTATCATAGTCATCATCTATCTCTTGTATCTTATCAATAACCTCATCACATGAAAACGCTGTGTATTTATGTGTAATACAATCAAATAAGAAATTATTTGTTTTAATGTTTTTAACATGAGTGTTTCCAACAATTAAGACTTTTTTTGACAATTTGCTTTCAATTCGGCTTTCAAGTTCTTTGTCATCCCTATCAAGGGGATCAAATCTGTTAGATGTTGGCATCATAAGTTGATTTTTCACATTGGTCTTCCTGTTATCAGAATGAGATGGCACATGTGCATTGGTTTCACTAGCCTTATAATTTTTTATTTTCTCTGACATTGTTTGTACATTTGTAGATAGCACTTGGTGGGCATCAGTAGTTTTATTTAAAGCATCACATGTGTTATCCGGCGAAGTAGCCACAGCCTGTGTATTATCGGTAACTTCTTGTAATTTTTGTTCAACCTTATTACTTTGCTCGTTAAGATCATTTAGCTTGTTACAAATATCTTTCATTCAATTGTTGATCGTAGTAAACTTATCATTTTTGGTTTTGTGTTTATTCCCTATATCAGATTGAATTATTGCTACTATAGTAAGGGAAAAATGACGTCAAAAGAAAAAAAAATACGCGGGAAAAATTACGTCACTTCCTGTCACTTCCGATTGGGGCCACTTCCATTAGCACCACCACAAATACGACTTTGTCCGTGCCCATATACTACTGTAACTGTATTGTAATACAAGTACATCCCTACAATACAGTACAGAGTCATCCCACAGTTATTACAATACAGTACTGAGTCATCCCACAGTTATTACAATACATACAGTACTGAGTCATCCCACAGTTATTACAATACAGTACTGAGTCATCCCACAG
>MJUT01017127.1:751442-769705 GCA_002080005.1 Gigantidas platifrons | reverse complement strand
TTTTGACAATTGACATTGACCTTGTAATTTTGCAATTAACTCAGCATGTTTATCAACACAAGTTTCAGGAGAAAAATTCCTTACATCATTTGTCAACATGTGTATAGCAATAGTATCATAGTCATCATCTATCTCTTGTATCTTAGGCCTAAATAAAAATTAAGTTTGTTTCCCCTTTCATCGACCGACCCTTAAAAAAACTGCCGAGTCAAAAAAAATTATTGCCAACATTTTTTTTTTTTTTTTTTTTTTTAAATAAAATCGTAGTTTCCGGAAAATCGATGCGCGTCCGTCTGGAATTGGTTACACATTTAGTAGTCAAACTCTTCAATGTGAAGTCAAAATATGATTATACATAGACACCGGCGAAGGTACTTTTTTCTTCTTTCTTTCTTCAGTAAATCCTTCCAATTAGGAACACCAAGTTAAAACTTGTAAAAAATTATGTATACAGGACGATCGCGGTTAAATTCTATAAAAGATCTTCTTATATATACATTTAAAAGATAAAAAATATAAAATGAGTCGTCTAGCCTCCATGAAAACCACTGGCACTGATGAAATATCCTCATATGACAATAAGCCGGTCAGTCATTGGATAATGTTTGATTATTTTTTTCATGTTTGAAAAGTAAACATTTTTTTCTTTTTAATTATGTTCCTCATCTATTCTTGCTCACATGTGTAAAGTTCCACGGAAAAAAGATCGATAATAAAAACACACTGACCCATATTTGTTGTGTACGGTTTTCCCAAAATGGCGTCCTATTACGTCATATAAGGCCGGTCAAAGGTCAATAAAGCACATAGTTTTGTCTTGGGCTAACGAAACTTAAAAAGTAAACCAGATTTAGAAAGTACAGTATTTTAGCTTTTTCAGTGTAATTGTTTTGTCTGAAAAATGTCGAAAGATGTTTTCTTTTAATAGTTTGAAATTGAAGTATTAAAAATTAATTATTTGATGCAAATATTAAACTTGCCTACCCATAAATGGCATATATAATAATGTACATTTGTATTTAATCCAATGAATTTGGTGTTTTTGCTTGTCAATACAATCTATTAGACTGACTACATTCAGCTGTATTTTTGGAAAACAATTAATGACTGATTTCAATTTATTTTAATCACATTTAATATCACTTACTTACAATGAACACACACAAAAATGGTGGAATCTGAAAGATCAATCATCATATTTTCAAAGTATTTTAAGATACAATTTGGTTGGCCTACATTCCAGAAACGGTCATGAACTGTGATGACAATTATGTCAACAAACGGAAATATAAAAATGTTTGGGGAATACCATCGATTAGAATAGATTTCACAGGCAGAATGACCAGGTAAAAAGGAGTTTTTTTACTTGTATGAAATTTGGTCAATTCAATCTTACCTGTTTTGATCGAATTTTATAATCTTCAAGTTTTAAAAAACTGCTTCTGCGTCTTATATACGTGATAAATATACAGAATGACGTCATTGGTCTCGTGCTGCGCGAGAATGGTAAATCAAAACAAGTGACCGACTTTATTGCATGACCGAGCAGATGTCACGACACGATATATACAGCACTAAAAGTTCAACGATATACAAGGTTCATGTACATCTAAGAATATGACTACATGTACATGCGAATATATAAAAAGTTTATGTGGGAATCCACTCACATCTAAAAGCACTAGTGATGGTTTAAAAATGCTAGAGTATATTAAAAGCACACTATTCTATGTTTAGCATTAAAACAGTTAGTTGCATATAATGATATTATTAAGTAATATAAAAACTGATCTAGTCTGCTGTCACTCATTTACGATTAAAATATAAAATATATTTTTCCATGTTGTTGATCTGGACTACTTGATGTAATTGTTCTTTAGTTTGATCCGTTTAATGTGTAGGGCCGAACACAAGTCGCTAGCCACCTTTGCAACCTCCAAGAGAGCAGTTTTTGAATTGAAAATGTAGTGGTAGTTGCTAGCATCTACAATTAGTTTTGTGATATCTTTTGAATTTGAGAATATGTTATTCCATACCGATTGTCCAATATGTTTGATAGTAATTTCTTTCAGTTTTTTATAATGGATTTTACGTTCCTGGTGCATCATAGTGCAGCTAGTGAGTAAATGTATGGTATCTTCCTCATCCAGGCCACATAGCCGACAAGTTGGGTCTTCCTGTTTATTTGAGAATTTTGAAATATTGCTTTGGAGTAGATATGTACCAGTTGCTATTTTACAGTGTGTAATTGATCTTTTGACCTCAGTAACAGAAGAGCCTATCATTAGCCAGAGTAGATGGGGTTTTCCAATTTGTATTTCGTTAAAATTCATAAATTGAAGGGTCGTTCTATTTTCTGACTCATAACTGAATAATTTTGTCCAATAGTTGTTCACTGCAGTTTTATATTGGTGCTTCCAAGACAGTTTATTTGGGAGATTGTCCATCAGTGATTTGATATTAGGTAGATTGTAATACTCTAAGGTTTTGATTACCTCACAATAAAAGCTTGCTGGGTTGTCTATATTGATGATTATTTGTCTTTGATTCAGTTGTTGAATTGTATGGTTATCATTACATAACAGACCATGTAGGAAGCTTAATTGCTTTTTATGTATTTCAGCTTCAATTGGTAGGGCTCCAATTAGCAGATGAACTGTGCAGAGGGCAGTTCTTTGCGATAGTGATTGAAATCTGCATAGGCAGTTGTTATGGAACTTTTTTAGCCGGTTGAGATAAATTTGTCTTAGTGGCATTAACTCCAATCCAAATAAAAGCCTAGGAAGGACATGGCTTTGATATATTTTGTATGATACTATTGGGTTTATACCGTTAGATCCATGCAATCCAGTGTTGATGAGTGAGTATAGAGTACAACGAGCAAGGGTCAGTCTGTCTTCAATGTTTATCTCGTTTTCCTTAATTTCAGATCTTATAATTCCAAGATGTTTAGTTTGGTCTGTTGGCATTATTATGTTATTTCCTAATTTCCATTTTAGATTTTTCTCTTCTGTTTTACCCTTTGATAGAATGACTGCATTTGTTTTTGTCGGATGTATTGTGACTCTGTCTTGTTTAGAATTTCTCAGAGCAGTATTTAGCATTATTTGCATATCTTCCAAGTTGTCAGCTAACAAAGCTATATCATCAGCACAAGTAGGTGAGCCCACATAGATATTACCAATCTTCATTCCTATTCTGCTTCTATTGAATTTGTGCAGAACACTGTTAATGTATACTTTATATAGGTGGGTTGACAGGACTCCACCTTGACGTACTCCTAGGTGAATATGGAATTTCTGACTGGTTTCGCCCATCCATTTCATTTTGGAGGACATGCCTGTATATAGATCTTTGACGATGTTCCAGAGTTTAGGATGGATGCCATTTTCGTATAATTTATCAAGTAGAATGTTATGAGATACAACATCGAAGGCTGTCTGACTATCTAGTGTTATGAGATAAAGTGGTTTAAAAGTCATGTATTTTGTTTCCGCTCTACTTTCCGATATCATAAAGGCTGCGATTAGCATTGAAATTCCTTCAGTAAATCCAAATTGTAGATCAGATTGTTTGAAATAATGGGTCAGTCTAGGCAATAGAGCATATTCAAATAGTTTGGTGAAAGTCGGTGTGACAGTTATACCTCTGTAGCTTTACATTTGAGTTGCATCCTTTGACTTTTTTAGAACTGGACTAGTGATTCCTGATTTGAAGAAAATGGGAATGTTGTTTTCCTCAATGATTTGATTAAATATAGATGTTATGATAGGTGTTAAGATCTCTTTAGCTTTTTGAAGATGTTCTGCAGATATTCCATATTCATCCATGGCTTTTCCGGAGTTAAGACACCCAATAGCAGTGTGAATTTCTTCAGGCCTAAAAGATTGGAAGTTGGTTTTTGTGTTGCTACACATGGATTCGATTGATTCAATTCTAATATTGCGTAATTGTTGATAGTTATTATCATATTCATTATCTTTTGGTATGAAGAGATCTTCCATATATTGAGCAAAACATTTGACTTGTTCTTTTGGTTCAAACATTTCTTTGCCATTGTGTTTGATTAGCGAGGTATTTCTTGATACACCTTTATTTCTATTTCTGTTGATTAGTTGATAGAATTTTTGCATTGATGGATTATCCATGATTTCTGAATACAGGTTTTGTCTGTCATTATATTTTTCCTTTCTCATTACTTTTCGTAGTTTTCTCTGAGCCTGGATTTTGTCATTTCTTAGCTTATCATTTGGTTTTCCATGATCTACCCATATCTTGTTTTTGTATTTTGCATCTTGTAACAAAGGACGGACTTCTGGTGATGCTTTCCATTTTGGACCTTGTAGCTTGATGATTTTATTTGGAACAGCAATTCCGTCGGCCTTCTTGAGTTGTTCCATAAGAATATCAAGTTTTGCTTCGGAAGATATATTTGGTTTCATTACTGCTTTTAATTTCCTTAGTTCGTGTTGATAACAATCAATGTCACATTTCGACCACAGCTTTTTGTGGGTTTTTCCATTTTTGGTATTACTTTTTGGTTTTCTGCTCATTTTTGTGTTTATTGTAGCACTGACACTAGTATGGCTAGAGGTATTAATACAATTTTTTTCATGTATTACATAGTTGTCTAAAAGTTCTTTGTCAGAGGATAGGATGTAATCTATCTGCGATTGTGAACCTCCAGCATGATGGAAGAAGGTAGATTTATTTGAGTTAAAGACATGTACATTGTAGGTTCATATCTGTTACAAAAGACTTAAGAATCTCATCATGTTTGTTGTATTTCCTTGACGTTAGTAAGGTGGCGTTGAGGTCTCCTGTAATTATGATTTTATGAGTATCTGCATACAATGTAGTTTGAAATTATATTGAATAGTATATCCAGACAGTTGGCATATTCATCTACCGAATTTACAGAGGTATTGTGTGTTGGCATGTATGCACAGATGATACAGATTTTGGTTTCGGTATTTACCTCAATTGCAACGATACGCTCATTTCCTTCATCTAACTTTTTGACTATATGAGTGATGTCACAAGGCCATGAAATAGAAACACCTCCTTTTCACTGTGGGAGATTTATTCCAGAAATTTCATCAGTACTATCCACACTACGTATGGTCGAGTCTTTGTTATGGAGAAATTGATCAAGTTCATGTTGTTGAAAGCTATATAGCCAGTGTTCTTGTAGGCAAACTATATCATAGGTTTTACATAGTTGTAACAGATATTGACTGTTTGATTTTACTCCTTCATTGTTACTCGTAGCTATTGTGAGAGACGAATGGGGTTTTCCAGTTCCATCAGTTCTTTCTCCGGTGGTTTTGGATTTATTTTGGTAAGGTCTAAAAAAGGACTTTGTTGTTCTTGTTCTTCTTGGATCGTTGAATTAATCCGATCATTCTTCTCTGTTGCATATGAATGCTTTTCCATAGGGTTTGTCTCTATACTGACCGTGGTCTGAGTTGACAGATTTTTGGGCAACTCTGGGTTTGTAAATTTTGAATCTACATTGGTGTATTGTGGTACAGACTCTTTTTGAGTTTTATGGTTTAAAGGAGGCCTGTTGGTTCTTCTATCCATCTGTTTATTCGTTGGTATTGATGTTCCTTGTACTAGAGTAGTATTTTGATTTGCCAATTGATGATTTTGGTTATCTAGTGGAAACTGTTGTTGAATTTGTTGTGGAGCTTGATAGGTAGGTGGTGGTATATATTGTCCATTTGGTGGTCCATGTGGCATTGGTTGTGGAGGTGGTAGATAATGTCCCAATGGTGGACCACATGGTTGTGGTGTTACATGTGGCCTTGGTTGTGGTGGTGGCATGTGCTGTCCATATGTTGGTAGCTGTTGTCTATTGATGTAATTTGGCCCATATATATAATGGCTTGACGGTACATATTGTTGTTGAGAATATGGTGGTACGACATATTGGCTATACGCTAAAAATGAAGAGTTATGAGGTGATGCGTACTGTCTTTCCTGGGATTGTTGGCTGTGCATCATCAACTGCATTTGTTGTGTCTGTATTATTTGCATGTTTTGCATCATTTGCATTTCTAGAGACCTGAAGCGATGTTCATTCAGTCTTTGGTCAATCTGTTGGCTACATAAGGAGTGAATGGAGTCAGTTGTTTGACAATTGTGAGTTCCAGATATGGCATGCATCTTGTTGTTTCGGTAGTTTGTGACACATTATTGTTTTCCCTTTGCTTCAGATTTTGGGATTGGAGGAGAAGTTCTACCGTTGAAGTAAGATGTTCAACTTGTAATTCTAATTTTGTAATATATGCCTTGTCAATATTTGTTTCATCTTTCGGTTTTGATTTTATTGTCCTTTTGACTTTTAATTTGTTTATATTGCCATCCATCTTATCTGTGCTTGCCATGTTTTCTTGATTATTTACATTTGGCGTTTCAATAATTGATTTGGGCATTTCTTGAGGTGAACTAAGTAGAATGATGGTATTAGCTGAGGGTATGGTTTTTTCACCAATCAGATTTTGATAAGTTGGCTTCTTATTAGTTTTGCCCATTAGCTCTGGTGTTGATATATGTATATAGGTGGTAGGGACTTGTAGTCTGGTTTTTACATAGGTAAGGCTTTCATCTAGTGACTTTTCCTCGTTTTGTGTTGTTGCTGGCACAAGTTCATGGTAATTCTCTTGCGATTGTTCATCTTCTTTATTCAAATATAGTATGTTGTCTCTACAAATAATACATACATTTTTTGTATGTAGTCATCCTTGTCGTAGAGTGGCAGGTTTTTGGTTGAAATATTTGCACATTCAAAGTGTATCCATAGACAACATTCAGTGCACTCTAAAGTGTCATCTCCCGCAGACAGATTACAGATGGGACATACAAATTGTATATTGTTGTTACTAGAACAGGGATTGAGTTGTTCTTTTTGTTCTTTCATCAGGGAGGCGTCCCCACTAATATTAGCTCGGTTAGGTATTTGCATTTGAAATTGCACCAGCGAGGCGTTTTCCTCTCTTTGTATAGATGGTACCAGCAAGGCGTCTCCACTAGTATCGTTATCTATCCTGGAATTTTGTACTGCCATTAAGGCGTCCCCACTAGCATTATGATGTTGATATTCATTTTGTGTTTGTATTTTTTATAGTTTCTTCGCTATGTGGCTGGGTAAGATCAGATACCATACCTACATGTACATACTTTTTACTCTTTCTATTTTCATTTTCAGTTGGATATTTTCTCATGTATTCTCTTATTTGGTGTTCAAGAAGTTTGTTTAGTTGGGAGCAGTTTCCTTTGTTTTCCATAATTTTGATAATTTCTTTTAGATGATCCAGAAATAAATCCTTATTATGCCCATTAACCTCAATGCGACCTGTTGTATGAAACAGATTTGCTCTATATTGTTGTTTCTGTTTCTAATAGAGTATGATACACTTATGCACAGTCCTTCTTCATCCAACTTAAGTTTTGGGTCTAATTTATATAGTACATGTTCATGAAAATATTCCTCAATCGCTGTTTTTAAAAGCTTGTAAGCTCCTCCTGAGAGATAAAATTTCCATGTTTGTTTATAAGGACAACTTCAATGTCCCTCTGACATTGCTCTATCTTTTTGTTTAGTGCCTTTTTCTTATTTAATCTGAAGTTTTCATATTTTGCTGGTGTATATGGAGTTGGTTTTATTTTCTGTCTTGTCGATGTTTTTAATGATAGCTCCATATTGTTTATAATGATCGTCTATATTCTAAAGAATGCTTCGACTGTATCAGCGGGGTGTCCCCACTAATTTTTATCAAGAGAAGACTGTATATAAATGAGGGTTTTACTTTATCATATAATTAGCTTTTGTTAATAGAAGACAGTTATAGATGTTATACATTGTAGATGTTTTCAGCGAGGCGTCCCCACTGATATTTACTAAATAAAGGGCTTTATTTTACCATAGATTATCTTTAGGTATCTTTGAGAAGCAATCTTCGTAAATTTTGGTAGCTATTCTTCTCATCCAGAGACGGGCCAAAGCTGGTTTGGGATGAACACCGTCTTTCTCTAGAAGATTGAGATATGTATAAGTTTTTGTTGGTGACTTCTTTTTGTGTCCCTTAGAGGAGCTCCACAGATCTAGCATAAAATGTGGCGAACGATTGACACTATTATTCAACTGTCTTATTTTATTATTTAATTGATCTAACATTAATTCCAGTTTTTTATCTTGTTCAATGAATTCCTTATAATTTTTATGACCTCTGGAGTGATTCCAATGTTGAATAGATAGAGATGGCACCTCAAGAAATACTACTTCTGATCTTGCAAACTGTGAAGTGATAAATTCTTTAAGTTCATTAAATTTTCTTATTATATAGGTTATATTTCTATCATTTTTATCGTCCTCTAATGATATAAATTTTGTACTTTTATCATAGTATGTCAGGTCACATGTACCTAACCATATATAGAATGATACATTGTAGCTTCTCTTCTTTATCAAATTTATTTGGGAGGTGTTTTTCTGCCCAATTAATACATTCCTGAATAGTCCAGCCTTTGTGGCAGAACAATTTTGTATTCAAACAGTGCTCAGTGGTGATATGCCTCTGAATATAATTTCCCTTACTGTCAGCCAAAATTATTGGCTTGTGCAGAGTTTTTCTATTTTGTACTTTAGGATCAATGTAGAATCGTCTAATAGACTTTTGCACTCTGTTCTCGGACATATGTGGGTGGTTGACAAGTATATTTATAATTCAATTGTCCACACCGCTTGGAATTTAAGAACGAGTGTTATTCCACTGTAAACCAGTCAATCAACAAAAAACAACGATATTTGCATTAATTTTATGGGAAGAACAAAGACTAAACCGTTTTTGAAGCGAAAAAAGGTGCAGAAACTCTACTTTCACTTTTGGCCCCCCAAAAAGTGTCCTCCCTTCTTCTTTTTAATACATACCTAGTGATGTGAAAATATAACTGCGAGCCCCTGTGAGTCTAACATAGTCAATTCCTCTGAAATATTCTAAATATTCTAGATGTACATTGTAGTCACTTTTTATAGTCGACTTTTGCTTGTAGAAGAAAACAAAGTTAATCTGACAAATTAAAGACATGAATGTTACAGTATTGTTAATCTGTAGCCTGCAAAAAGATATATGTTCTGGTAGTCAGTCCAAAAAAAAATAAAAAAATACCTACCTACCCTACTCTAAAAGTCAGGGTAGGTGAAAGGGGAAACAAAAATTTTTTTAATTGCGGCCTTATCAATAACCTCATAGCAATAGTATCATAGTCATCATCTATTTCTTGTATCTTATCAATAACCTCATAGCAATAGTATCATAGTCATCATCTATCTCTTGTATCTTATCAATAACCTCATAGCAATAGTATCATAGTCATCATCTATCTCTTGTATCTTATCAATAACCTCATAGCAATAGTATCATAGTCATCATCTATCTCTTGTATCTTATCAATAACCTCATAGCAATAGTATCATAGTCATCATCTATCTCTTGTATCTTATCAATAACCTCATCACATGAAAACGCTGTGTATTTATGTGTAATACAATCAAATAAGAAATTATTTGTTTTAATGTTTTTAACATGAGAGTTTCCAACAATTAAGACTTGTTTTGACAATTTGCTTTCAATTTGGCTTTCAAGTTCTTTGTCATCCCTATCAAGGGGATCAAATCTGTTAGATGTTGGTATCATAAGTTGATTTTTCACATTGGTCTTCCTGTTATCAGAATGAGATGGCACATGTGCATTGGTTTCACTAGCAGGGATGCAAATTAACGGTCGCCCAGTCGCCCACGGCGAGTAAAATTTCAGCTGGGCGATCAAATATTACTTTGCGGTCGCCCAGTTGGCAATTGAAATTTATTCATCACTCCAAGTAATTCCACTGCCAACAGAATTTCTAGAACGGCATTAAATTTCGTTTTCAGTTTTAATAAAATGTCAGACAGACTTGAAATTTGTTTATTTATTCAGTCAGACCGGCACATTCCTATTTTTATTAATCAGAACTTTCGTCATTTTAGTAGGAACGGGCACCTGCAATACGTGAAGTCTTAAAACTGAAATACATTACTGAGCACAGAAATAAGTTGACTTTCACACTCCAAAGGTATCAAAGATTGTTTGTATTTAATTAAATTTGTTTTGAGAAGCTTATATATTGAAGATGACAACAGATTCATGTTCTTAACTGAAATTAAAAAAATGTAGGCAAACCGGATAATGACATTGATGTAAAATATTCGGAACGGGATCGGACAGTGAGATACGGATTGTTGGCCATATATCTGCTATCTCTTTAGATAACTATACAGAAAAACATTTAATTGAAAAATGTATTTACATGAAAATTGATTGATACTTGTAATCCAAACTAAGGTGAATAACTTGTCTATTGCAATTGTACATTTTAGTTTATTTACAATTTGAATTGATATCCTAAAAATTTCCAAAAGAATAGATGTTTATTGGAGACTTTTATACAGTTAATTTTATACCATACTATAGAATATATTTTAAATTTATAAACCTATGAAATAAAAATTCTCTGCTACATTTTACTTGCTTACAAATAAAAAAAAACCAATATATTGAAATACAATATCTGCACACATATAATAATATACAGCATACAGTAAAAGGAATAAGTAAACACAGATATTTACATATACTGTATTCATTACATCAACTGGATACCTATGCTGTGCATTATATGTATGCCGACTGACAGTCACATAAAGACTGCTTACTAAATTGCCATCAAACGTCATTATAGACAAGATTGACATCACAAAAAATGCATTCCTAACAAAATTAGGATTTTTTTTTAGGTCAGATCAGGACAAGACCTGATTAAATTTTATAATTGCTGGATCTATCACACAAATTAATTCAACATCTCTGGAAACCTTTTTTGCATACCCATTCCCCTTTAAGAGTTTAAATTATAAGTAGGTAGTTAATTCCTGTTTAGAAAATGTGGGAGTTTATCAGTGGCTTATATAAAACCTCCACAAAAGAGGAAGACAGACGAAGATAAAAATTCATACTGCTACAAGTATTTAAAAAGCCTATATTACCTGAATAAATGGGTTTTTAAAATGAATAATTATTCATTCATGTCCGAATGTTTTGATTTTTCATCGACTGAAAAATAAAACTGGGCCCTTAAAAATTTAGCTGGCTACTGGAAAAAAATAGTTAATTTGCATCCCTGTATATGTGTACATTTGTTCTTAATCATTTCCAATTAGATACAATCAATGTGTTGTATGTGATGTGTGTTTGTATATTGTATGAACTCTGTCATGTTTGTGATTTATATGCTCTATATGGGCCCTTTAATTAGAAATAAAGAATTATTATTATTATCCTACAATTCATTATTTTTGTGGATTCAGTAACATATTTATGTCGATTGTTGACATTTGAATTTGTGGTTTTAATATTATGCTTAAATAAATTTGTAGATCCTGATACACTGAACTTCATGATTTTGTAACACCCATAAAAACCAGTATGGACACAGATCTATATCTCAACTGCCTCCTGTAAATCATTTGTGTTAAGTTTTTCCCGAAAATAAACTAATTCAAAACTAGAAAGAAGTATGCCTCCGTACTTGATAATTATGGACAAAGTTGTTTTGTTAGGAGTGATTTTTTAAAAATGAAGTGTGTCTGTAAGACACAACTGATGCCCCCACCTGACCATAACTTATTGCATTAGGGACATTAAAACTGTAGTAGGAGCCATACAAACCATGTTTCCATATGTAGCTAGTAAGAAGGAAATGAAGCCCAACTACCTGTCATTTTGTGAATATTTGACAAAAATCCCCCCCCCCCAACTTTTCGTCAAGAGGGCATAAAAAAATGACTAAGTCCAACTACATGTCATTATCAAATATTTGATGAAAATCAAAATCCTGTGGACATGCACACCTCCATTATGTGTATAAACATCATACAAAATATTAAAGCTGTCGCTCCAAAACTGTAGGAGAAGATAGCCGGACAAACCATGTATCTATATCCGGACGGACGAATAAAATGACTAAGTCCAACTACCTGTCATTTTGAGAATATTTGAAGAAAATCAAAATCCTGTGGACATGCACACCTCCATTATGTGTATAAACATCCTACAAAATATTAAAGCTGTAGCTCCAAAACTGTAGGAGGAGATAGCCGGACAAACCATGTATCTATATCCGGACAAACGGACAGGGGTAAATTAATATGCCCCCCCTGACTCTTCGTCGCGGGGGCATAACAAAAGTACCACAAAACTGAAATAAAGTTACAGCTACATATAGATTAATACAGAAATGTACCCCCCATAATCAATGTGTGGACCAAGTGAACCTAGGTGAGAAACTGTCCTACTTATGAAAACTTTATGTAAATTTTAGAATGTCAGTTGACCATGAACACGATGCCAAGATCAGGTGACACATGCATGGCTTACATGTACCCGCCCAAAGATCAACAAGTAGACAAATTATGGTTAGCCTTGGTTGTATATATGGTGATGGAGATACTGACCTAACAACAACAAACTTGATGTAAATATAACAAAGTCGTAGACAACGAAAATGAGGTCAAGGTCTGTTGACACATGCCTGGCTGACATGATAGGGTGAGGTCAAGGTCTGTTGACACATGCCTGGCTGACATGATAGGGTGAGGTCAAGGTCTGTTGACACATGCCTGGCTGACATGATAGGGTGAGGTCAAGGTCTGTTGACACATGCCTGGCTGACATGATAGGGTGAGTATATTGTATGGTAATGGAGAAACTGATCTATCGGTAATCACAAAATTTGACATTTTTTAAAATGCTGTCGCCTCAAAAGCAATACTGATGTATCGTCTTAAGCAAAATTTTGTTGCAGGCAAGACAAGAACTATGAATATAAATCAATTCACAGTAATCTGCTTTAATATGAGAAAGAATTTCTGGAAAGAGCATAATTCTTTTTCTAAAAGAAAAATAATTTAAAATTCATTTATCTCTTGAAAAATTCAAGATAACCATCTAACTGATGACTTATTTTTCAATTTCTAATTTAGACTTTTATTGTACCCTGCTGATTCTTGTTAAGGTTTCAACAACAAGTGATGGGTAGTAAACCCTGAGATCACCATACCTGGTACATTAACTGTAGGATTTTCTGACATTCCAGGTAAAGGCTGGTAATCCCGAGGTCTCCTGATCTTCAGTGATTGACCTTGAAAGTTAATTCCATCAAAAGCCATAGCCTGTGTTGTTTCTTCTACTGAACGATGCTAAAACAGAAACAAATCTATAAAGATAAACAAAATAAAATCTTCCAGCATTAACAGAATGTTTGTAATACACATTGGTTGACTGTCGTGGTGGGCAACAACTATCTCTGTTTAAACTGACCGATTGTTGCCAGACGCTGGACAATAGTTTAGTCTGAGGATTGAAGAAAATTGTTGTGAACTGACACCCTCATTAAGTAATGTTTTGTTATACAATGATACCTGAGTAAACCCATTTCCTCTACATTCCGGTTGAATTTCAAAGCCCCAAAATTTTGCTATATAAAATAAAATAATTTATAAGCAGGATGTTGTCCATTCTGAACTCTGGTCTTTATTTGTGGTCTCAATACACTAATTACAGTTATGATTATCCCGTTCAAACTGATGACGTAACTGATATCCTTAATCCTTATTGATTACTATGTACACACATTATTGATTTATTGTGGTTATATGTCCATGTATTTGAGGTCCCTCTGAGTAATTATACAATTACACAGGTGTGATCTAAAATAAAATTTAACTTAAGTATAGTGCTAGTAACTTAGGTAATTAGTTATGACCAAAAACAATTAATGATCCATACCTGAAAAGTATGAATGTGACTGACACCAAATAAGTAGGGTAATAAAAATGGATGAAAATTATAAACTTTCAAATTTCTGAAATTAATACTATTTGGCCTCTTTCTGTCAAATTTATTTCAGAAACCCGTAAAAGTTGGAATTAATCTGTCGACATAATACCAGGGATAGGTAGAGTAATACTGTCACCATGTGGATAGGTAGATTAATACTGTCACCATGTGGATAGGTAGAGTAATACTGTCACCATGTGGATAGGTAGATTAATACTGTCACCATGTGGATAGGTAGATTAATACTGTAACCATGTGCATAGGTAGAGCAATACTGTCACCATGTGGATAGGTAGATGAATACTTTCACCATGTGGATAGGTAGATTAATACTGTAATGATGTGGATAGGTAAAGTAAAACTGTAACCATGTGGATAGATAGATTAATACTGTAATGGTGTGGATAGGTAGAATGGTACTGAGCATAGAAACATGAGGCATTGTTCTTTTACAAGAAGATTAAAATCAAACAAAATCTAAACAACATAGATTTTACCTCTAAAAATGCAAAATTTTTATCCAAGTTAATCTGTACTGCAATAACTGGATTTCCTTCAGCTTGGGCCAAACCTGTTATTTTCATCTGATGATTAAAGAAATCCATCATTGCTTCCTACAAAAGAAAATAAAAACACTTGCAATATTGACTTGTATTTAAATTACTTCTTTACAATTGAGACTGATCTATAGAATCATTAATAATGTTACTAAGCTATGGTTTTTTAAAGGCAACATTTATAATGATCAGTTATATTGTGGTGTTCATTTAACTGGTAGAAGAAACAAGAGTATCCTCAGATAATATCATTGACAAGCTTTATTATATATCAGGGCTCATCAAACTAGATAAAGTGGCAGAAATTCTCACTTTCTATCAGCTCAAGTCATTTTATATCGAATCAAAAGCCAAATTAAAGTCGCTTTATTACTTTTTCTTGCAAATAGATAATTTGATTATTAAAGGAGGTGAAGCCAGTGTTAGTTGAACTTGTTCTCATCCTGATTATGGGATAATAATTTGCTGCTGGACGTTAAGCAACTAACAATCAACCAATCATATAGTTTTGTAAAAAAAAAAAAGAAACGTTAATTTGTGACAATGACAAAGTTGGGGAAACACAATTTGCACATTCTATGAGTAGAACAATCCAATCATGATTTGATTGAGCAGAAATGTTAAAATAACAGAAAGCTTCAAACAACACAGGCTAAATCAACTCAATTATGATCTTATTTACGGCAAATTTACCACTTTCCAAAAAAAAAAAAATGAAAAAAAAGCCTGGAATCTCAAGGATTTATCACAGACCAGCAGATAAGTAGGTCTGAGATACACCGTAGATGACAACCGATAGGTGTACAAAACCATATTAAAAACAAGTGTTTTTATATCTTATTCTGCATAAATTTATTTCCCTTTGTTAATTCATATCTTTTCAATTGTCTCCAGTTTGTAATGTGGTATTTATCCTATATATCCCACCATGTTTCAAATCATAAACATTTAATTTCTAATTCATTCTACCACTTAAAACTTACTTCAGTAACACCAAAAGGCATGTTGCCAACATAGAGACGTCTGGCTTGTCGACTTATAGCACTGCCGGCAAATGGTACCGTTGTGTTTGTTAGATTGACATTAGGAACAGTAATTGTCTGTGGAATCTGTCCTGCACCTGAAAGACAATATAATGCAAGTCATTTTGAACAGTTGTTGTCTGTGGAATTTGTGACATAAAAACAAATGTCTTCACTGGAAATTTTTTACTTTTGAGAAATAAACCTTTTAAAACATACTATTTATACCATTTAAAATGTAAAATGATTTGCATGTACAAACTTTTTGATGAAATATTTCTGAAAGCATTGTTATTTGTTAGACACAAACTTGTATTTCTATATTTTTATTTAGGAAACATTCTTTACATCCTAGTTACTTCATATAACATACTTTGCATGGCTTTATACTCCATGGTAGTCATGTGTTCAAATCCTGTAGGTGGAACATCCCAATATTTGTATGGCTTCTTTCTGCGTGTTTTTCTGACAACAGGTGAACGACTGAAATGAAAGACAAAAAATAAATAAAATAATATATATTATAAAAAACAATAGCATATACAAATTTTCCCTTCATCTGACTTAATATAACTGGCTTGATTTAAAAATTAAGCGTCGCTCTTATTCTGGACTGTTATTGTTATTAGTTTATCTAGAGCACTGATATATATACAGTGGAACCCGACACACCAAGGGACCAGGGAAATGTGTTGGATTGTACAGGATGTTGGATTACTCAAGTTTTATTTATATTTACAGAACTACTTTGGGACCATACATTTTTGTCGCATGTCACAAAAACTCGGGTGTCGGATTACACAGGTTCCACTGTATTTCACATGATGCAATGTCCCCTTTTTCACATTGTCCCAAATCATTGTCAACAAGGGCAACGCAAAGCGTGACGTATCCCCTCGACTAAAAATTTGACCCGGTGACCTTGATCTTTGACCTTGAAAATCAATAGGGTTCCAGATTCTCTTAAGGACTAAGTATGTACCAAGTTTGGTCAAAATCCATTGAAGGATGTTGATTCTAGAGTGTTCACAAGGATATTATGCAATAAAAATTTGACCCGGTGACCTTGACCTTTGACCTTGAAAATCAATAGGGCTCCAGATTCCCTTACGGACTAAATATGTACCAAGTTTGGTCAAAATCCATTGAAGGATGTTGATTTTAGAGTGTTCACAAGGATGTAATGGAAGGTGGCGTTACTATATCCCATCGCAACTTCGTTGGGGAGGGGATAATAAAGCCTCAACCAATTTTAGAAAATGCATAAATGTGAAGAGAATAAAATCAAGTTTTATCACGAATCAGACATACACAAAATGATATAATTACATTTACATACGACATGTATTTTATATCTGACTGCTGAATTTGATACTTCGACATTGCCTTTAAAAGTTTCTTAATTATAAAAATTAGATGTATTTTATTTGCAATAAATGTATGTTCTGTTGTCAATAGTTGACTTTCCCACTCTAAGTAACACTCATCCAGTCATACCTTTTAGATTTCCTTTTTCTTTCTTTTGACCTTGACCTTTTTCTGTCTCTTCTTCTTGGAGAACGAGACCTTGACCTCCTTTTATTGACAACAGTAGTACCTCTGTCCTTATCAAAATCTAAAAATTAAAAGATACATGAAAGCATTTTCCAACGAAATAAGCATAAATACTAAATATTGCCATAATTACAGGTACATTGAGTGTCAATAGTAGAAATAAAATGTTAAAATCACAGTGTGTGTCAAAGCGTGAAATCATACTGTAAATGTGAAACAGATAATTAGGGTAATCATAGTCGGCAATTATCAACACATTCTTTGATACATGTTTTTTCCCACCCCCTAATTAAAGTTTCTTTTGTTACTAGCTGGAATGCAGCTACAATCCAAAATGCATAAATGGATTTGATAGTAGACAGTTCTACTAGTAATTTTATAATGAGTGAACATAAGTTAACTTACTGTGAAGATAAAACAGAATGAGCAAATTTCACATGTCGCATGACAAATGTAATACGCAATACGATTTTATCTTTCAGTATAAAACTTCATCTGCTAATAAACTGGTTGACCGAAAAGTACATTTTTTTTTGCTTTTGCACAATAAGAAATATGCAAAACTAGAGGCTCTGGAGAGCCTGTCATCGCTCACCTGGTAATAATTGGCAGGGTAAATCCTTAGGAACGTGAAGTCTAACAAAGATTCATATTTTCTTGCGACTTAAGACACAATTTGCTTACTATTGAATGTGTGCTCCATAAATTCTGAAAACCTAAAGTCAAAATTAAAATCTCCCATGGTAAGTATATTAGACTGCTTAAGTTTTAATTCTTGAAGAAGGTTATCAACAAGCATATTTTTCAAGTCTTTCTGTTTGCAGATAGGAGCAGCATAGAACAAATCAAGTCAACTGACTTGGTACTTTCTGAGAAGAACAACTCAGTACAAATTCCCATTGGGTCTTGTAGGCTTCTATGTTAAACTTTGTTCGTCTATGGCGGCCATCTTGAATTTCCAATCAGAACCAAATTTACAATTTAGGTAGAGGACCATCCATAGATCATTCACACCAGAAAACAAATTCAATTGAATCAGTAGTTTCTGACCAGAAGATTTTTAAAGACTGACGAATCAGAAAACATTATCTACCCCTGGCAGCCATGTTTAATTACCGATCAGCACCAAAATTACAATTCTGGTAAAGGACCTACCGGTATGTTAAACTTCATCCGTCAATGGAGGTCAC
>MJUT01017127.1:710343-750697 GCA_002080005.1 Gigantidas platifrons | reverse complement strand
ATAATGTTACAATTCCATCGGCTGAGTAGTTTCTGACAAGAAGATTTTCAAAGTTTCAACCAATCAGAACACATTATTGGCCCTGGCGGCCATGTTGGATTTACGATCTGCACTAAAATAACAAATTTAGTAGAGGACCTCCCAATGAACATTTCTGCCAAATTTGGTCCAAATCAGTTCAGTGGTTTCAAAGAAGAAGAAGAAAGTATGAAAAGTTTACAGACGTGGACGACGACGATGGACGCAAAGTGATGACAAAAGCTCACATGACCCTTTGGGTCAGGTGAGCTAAAAAGGTACCCGTGAATTTGTCCAGTTGGAAGAAACCGCAAAAATTAATACTTTTACAGTATTTTGGCCACAAGTATTTATTTTTCTGATAATTACAGGAAAAAATGCTAGAAAATATGTATGACTGTACCAGGTGTGTGCAAACAGGGAAAATCAGATAAAACCGAAGTTTTCTACAAAGTCAAAATGGCGTTTCACAAGGATTCAGAAGGAAATGCTCTGTTAGAAATAAATGGATGACCATTTTAGGGCTTATTCACTATGTACTGGTAAACCAATTATTTTTCTACAAACAAATTTAATTTCAGGGCAAATAAAAGCAACTAATGATTAAAATGGTACTTATACTAACACACACATTGACACAAAATGGGTATTACGAATAACCAAAATAGCCCTGATGAACCGAAATAACCTGTTAATAACCAAAATAACCCTAACAGACACCGAAATAACCTCTAAATCGATGAATTCAAGTTCCAAACTATGCAAAAATGTGTTTTTATAACATTTTAATCATGTTTACCTGAGTTTTTTCAAGTACAGTCAAACTTGATTTAAGCAGCCACTTAAGGGCCGGCAAAAATTGGCTGCTTAAAAAAGGTGACCTGTAATTCAAGGTTCACATTTTTTAAAGTATTACAAATAATCCTGCCAAGGGTACTCATCAGGTGGCTTTGCATATATACGTACATACGAGAACATATATATATAATATTGTATATTCCCCCTGTGGGCCCTTGATTGGTGAATCAATAAACTTAAGACTTATGACTTATAATAAATATTTTTAATAATCTGTTGGATTTGTGTTCTTCCAACGCCAATTATCTGTGCAACATCTCGAGAACTTTTCCCACTGTCATGTTGTTTAAGTAGTGTTTCATACGATGAATGAAGGATAAAAACTGTATTTATAATTTATAATAAGGTTATAACAAAGCAATAACAATGAAGACAGAATGTTCTGAACAATAAAGTCACAGAGCACTAAAATTAAAAAGTCACTATTCATCACATGTAAGATGTACGATGTAGTCACAGAATATACACTTAATTTTTAAAAAGTCACAGATTATATCTATAATTTTTTATGGTTTATCAATTCCATCCTGGAACTTAGTCCTTAAATAATACTTCCATCGGGTTTGGTCCCAAACAAGCCATAACACCTCAATCCGAGATGAATTCATCGCACGTTTGATCGAAATAAGAAGTTTTACTCGACATGAAAGGTTGTCCTCCGACTAGTGTTTGCACAACGGTTTATAACTATTTTAGTTGCCGCTATCACACTTTCAATCATCTAAGGCCTAAAGTAAAAATATGTTTGTTTGCCGTTCACCGACCGACCCGATTAAAAGGGCCTGACTGAAAAGATTTTATTGCCTTAGCAATTTTTTTTTTTTTTTTTTTAATTCATAAAAGTTCCGAAAATTCGGGGCTGTGACATATCCGTAAGTAAATTACTTTATCACGAAATCGCTTGTAATACGAGATTTTAAATACTTATATTCTTCAAATGTTCAAGAGATGTCATAATTAATAAGAACCGTGGGGGACAAGAAGGCCACATTTTCTTCATCCGTCCGACTTAAATACTAATTTTTACGTGTCATTTATGTATGAAAATGTTGATATCGTGTTTATTGAAATCTTTCGTATCCATTAAGTATTTTGAAAGTGATTTTCTTGAAAAGTAATCCATTCCGGTTTAAAGAAACTTTAATTTTGTTCAATAACAAATAATAACGGCGGCATCGGAAATGTGAGTCACAGTGATATGGGAAATGTTGACCGAAGCTTCTTTTAACCAAACAAACTTTTGATTTATTTTTTTCTCATTTCTGTGACATAACAATCTTAGATTAGATCAGATTTTTATCGATCAGCATCCAAGTCTGATAGGTATTTTATACTCGACACCGGGTTAAAATTACGATCGATTTGTTGAACTGTTTACATGCAGACAGGTGTGAAAGTTAATACCAAAAAATTGACTTTGAACTACAGTAGTTGTATTCCATTGTTGCAATCTGATTTTAATGACTGAAATTTGTGAAATTTGACTTCATTAGGGAAGCTTCAGCCCATTCTTAAAATGACCCAAACAACGTTAACTCAAGCAACTGTTCTGCACGGAAGAGTGCATTTGAATAAAAGTTACAGAATACCGAAGTGCCAATAAAAAATGGACAATCCAGAGAAACTGACATCAAACGGCACACAAGACGAAGACACCACTATACACAAATAACGTAAATAAGACATGAGCCCTCCTACAAACAACTGGAGACAAAGACGAACTGAACATCGTTTTTTATGTGCAAATCATAATGGACATCACAGCATGGAACTCAGAATGTAAAGACACATAATAGAACAACACAAAAAATAAAAAATGAGCAACATGGACCCCCACCAAAAAACCGGAGGTGAACTCATGTGCTCATGAAGGGTAAGCACTTCCTGCCCCTTATAAGACACTCACGGTGTTACTCATATATACAGTCAAGTCTGGTAAAAGTCTTGGCAGTTGAAATTCTGAGGGAAAAACTACCACAAACAGCACAAGGAAACCATCAACCCATAGCAAAGAAACAGACAAACATTGAATTAGTAACAACAGTGAGTCTCTTTTGGTAATGTTCAACAAAAGTAATATTCAGTGAAAAAAATAAAATATTTTCCCTACCTACCTACCCAAATGCTGGACCCTTGGGTAGGTCAACAGCAAACAAACATATTTTTAAGTTAGGCCTAAGCGTGTGCCACAAACACACTTCCTTATCCCCAATTAACTGTCAATCAGACATGGGTGAAAGTGAATTTTCCTGAAAATCCTGAAAATTACGGCCGGGGGTCTTGGGGCCAAAGGCCCCCTAGGAGGTCCAGGGCAAAGCCCTGGTAGGAAAAATATGAGATTTGAGGATTACCAGACCATCCAGAGATGAAACTATTTACCTTGTTTTTGGGAACACCTCAAATTTCATGATTTTCCAGGATGTTGAATATTATAAAACAGGAAATGCTAGCGAATACCCTAGATTGCTTTCCTATAATGTATGTATCTGCTTTGTTTTTCTGTTGCTTTCAATTAACATCGATACCCCTGACAAAGTTGTATTTTTCTTAAGAGTTTGGGTGCATTTAACATGGCTTGTCTCTTCACTATGCAACCGGAAACTCTTTTTTCCCCCCCCGATTTTCCATATTTTATCGTTTTATTGCACATGATGCAAAAACAACAACCAGGAACGTCCACCTTAACATGCCAGTCTCTCCATTCCCATCCTTGACTGTCCTTTTCATTCAACCATGCCCATCGGCAACGGTTTGTTAATCCTTTATCAATTTGTTCGGTCCTGTTGTCATTTTTCGACAAGAAACACATGCTGTCACTGTACGACTTATTTCCGGTATGTCGTAAAATAAAATCGAGTTATCTCACCTTGACTGTCGTCAATGTATGAAAATACAACGATTCTGTTTTTCGTTGCATCATCACAATCTCCAATAAAATTTAACTAAAAATAAAAACGTTTTCACACAATTTCACTTCAAATCGTAATATTGTTCTTTCTCAAGTTTAAAAAAACTGGATGAAGATAATTTGTTGGCATTAAATGGACCTCACCTCCCCCCCCTCGAAAATTTTCTCAACGGATTTACACGATTCACGAAATCGGCCCCATCGCCCCTCAAAAATTCGGAAATCCTGCAAAATCCGGAAAACTTTCACCCATGATCAGAGGATAATTGTTGTATAATCATCAACACCTTAATTATTTACCTGTAAAGGTGTCAAACAGATCAATAACCGGATATCATTAAATATGACATTCACCTTTACCATTCATATCTCTCAGGGTTTTTCCTCAGTGCGGGAGTTCCACGTGTAGCAAAAATCAATACTGTGTTAATCACGAATGCTATCCGCAAGCGACAAAAAATATATTTGTGATCGTTAAAATAGGTATTTTAACATTATTGGGACATATTTTTCTGGCCGCGTAAAGGAAGTGACCGTTAATTTATTACATAAAAATTGATGGGGGGACCTGGCAGTGACCGGAAAAGAGAGGTGACCGTTTATTTCAAGTGACCGTTAGGGCAAGTTTGACTGTATTTTATTTCAGAAGTTTTCAATCGTGAAGGAAGGATTGTGACAAATTATGGAATCACGTCCCGACATTGTGATTACCAGAAAAGATAACCTTATGAGTGCTGAAGACTTGTATACAATGTAGGCAAAATGAAAATAAACACATAAGCTGGCTATGTACTAGAGCTTTTTAAATTCTTTGAACTTTAAAATGGTGAAGCGTATGGAATACAAACTTATTTTTTCATATAAAGTTATATTAAATTGATATTTTATCATTTCATACAAAAATAAACCTATAAAAAGGTTACTTCGGTGCCATTTAGGGTTATTTTGGTTATTTGTATCACAGACACAAAACCATTGGTTTTCATTTTCATAAATATTGTCAGCTGTAGATCCCTTGCGCATTCACATTCACTAGGCCACTCAAAAATCTCACAAGAGGCAAGATGTAATGGAATAAACACACAAAACTTGGTAATAGGAGTTTTTATCGAGCACCGGTCATGCTTCATGGTAAATACGATAACGTAACCCTCAGTCCGATTGTGCTCCAGTGAGGGTTACGATTCGGTCCCATTCAATGTAATGGAGAAGCGCCCGGAGTGATTCACACCGTGCGGTTTTTTGTCCTAATTCCGTTGTAAGTGGTTGGAAAAATTAACGGGGGTGAAAGATAAATATATTTAGGTAAAGCTTGAGGTGTTAAGTAAACGCTGCATCAATCCATGGTAGACTTATATCCATCTGAAAATTTGAATGCATGAAATCCTCTTTCTGTCCGACATTTTGTTTACAAGTTGCTATTTCACGTGCACTTGCCTTGCTTTGGAGATATCCTTATTTGGATCGATTGCCGTAAACATCGTAGTAAAAGTTTTCCATATTTGGCATTCAGATCCGCCCATTACAAGTTACACGAGAGTCTACGTAAAAGGTGTCATGGCAGACAAGAAACAATTTTCGAATACAAAATCAAGCATGAAGGTAGAAACAGGCATTGTAACACTTATTTCGTATCACCATTACTTAAAAATTGTAGGGAATAATAAGTTATGAACACATATGCAAAAAAAAAGTTGAAATATTCACGGAACGAAAATTTTAATTTGATCCATTACGTTAAATGGGACCGAATCGTAACCCTCACAGAAGCACAAGTGGACTGAGGGTTACGTTATCTTATCTAGCCTCATGGGAGTTTAAGAGTAGAAAATTTCTTCGGAAGTCAAATCTCAAAAATGTTAATGAGATTATAAATTATAGATCTGCTTGATCTGATACAATCCCAACATCCGTACTACACAAATCACGTGACACTCGAAAAGTATGGATTGTATACAATCAAGGAAGAAAATCGGTTGGTTGATTGGTGTTTAACGTCCAGTGAGCAATTTTTCAGCTATATTCAGGACGAGAGCATTTAAAAATTTAAATGCCACGGGACTCGAAACAAGGAAAGGTGATGGGTAGGGATGGATAATTTAGCCAGTGCAACAGGTCTCCTATGGACCACATGAGCTGTTACACTGGGTAGTGTGGCAATCTCTCAACACGGGACCTCTGTATTATTTACGTCTCATCCGAAGTATGGGTTGGTTGTGGATTTATACATCCTTCACAACCGACGGACGCTTCTTCCAAAGAAGCTCTTGGTCCCATTTCTATACCCCGGGGTTCCCGCAGGGTTGAAGAAAATCCGAGATTTTATATGTAAATATTAAGTCGAGTTGACAGTTAATGCCCCTGAGATAGACTTTAATGAAAATCAAATACACAGAAAAAAAATGACACCATTTTCCTTTAACCTATCGAAAATACCCAACACCACCATATAAATTAAAATGATGACGTTTCGAATCTTCTTTTAAACTTATGGTTTTAAAGTTCACAACATAGGCCCCTAATTGTCATTTTTTTCTTTTATTAAAAAATATAATAATTGGTCTATTATTATGTGCTTCATAATCGTGCAAGCGTTATGTTTTAGAAATAATAATTACAGATTTAACCAAACGCGGATGATAATGTGTACTTAAGCGCTACAGTCTGTTGACCTTCATTTTTTTTTTACGTGAAGACTTTCATCGGATAAAATTTATATATTTTTCATAAACCATCGTTATATGCTTATTAAAAATATCCAAACCCGTTCGATTTTCAACTAATTGTCTTTCAAAATCATCATATTCTTCTGCCATTTTGAACACGAGAAAGCTTGGGTCTGTGCAGTACGCGTTTTTAATGTCAAGAATTGTAAATAAAGGAGGAGCTTATTTTTTTTTTTACATGTTTGCCACGGCTATTTAAATTCTTTTTTTATATATATATAGCTAGACTATTACAATGGACGGTTTAATAAGGTTTTTAATAAATAATTTTCAGATTTCAAAATTTTCAAATCACCTACAGATAAAATCGAAATTAGGGCTAAGTTAGCAATCTTCAGTCTTCTTCTTCTTCTTCTTCTTCTTCTTCTTCTTCTTCTTCTTCTTCTTCTTCTTCTTCTTCCCGTCTGGAGTTTACTCTAGGTTGAGTGTACAGCTAAAATCAAGTCATATTTACAATTGAAATTTAACCAAGTATTTACATCTCGGACTGCGTCCCCAACCTTGTACGGAACTGGTCGATGGTGGAGACCTCACGTAGTACATGTGGTATGTAGCTCCAAGTAATGATGGTATGAGGGAAGTAACGGAGTACTTGTATACATCTGATCTTGTGTAGATGGTATTAAATACGGTGTTTCCTCTAGTTCTTGCATCTGCTGGTATAAGTAATGTTGATGGTATATCAACAAGATTGGTTACAATCTTGTACATTAATACGGCTCTGGTCTTTGTTCGTCTTTGTTCTAGAGATTCCCATCCTAAGTCGGAGATCATAGCTTTTACTGAACCAGGTACCGTTCCCTGTCTCTGCGCTGGATGGCATCAAGCTGTATAGTCTGGTTTTTGGCATAGGGGTCCCATACAGCGCTAACGTATGAATTCAATTGATGGTCTAACAAGGGTTGTGTAAGGAATAATAAGGTATAATTTAGTAATCAAGTAGTGACCGTAGATCCAGTTCTTTTACACAAACAATATTTTAGGGGCCTTATTGGCAGGAATAACAACATATTTGTTAGGGAGGTGAGACAGGTGTTTAGCAACATTTGGGTCTTTAAAGATTGATGTTGTGCGAGTGCTTATTGACCCTAAATTTAGAAAAAGGCCTACCAAATTGTTGTCATCACAATAGTTAGTTCATTAGTACACATTTATTAAATAAGCTATACATCTGGCGATGCTTTTCTTTAAAAGCGAACATTTATTCGCAGCTTGTGTAAGAAACAAACATAGGATGTTTTATAAATATATCTGCATTACTGTTTTAAATACTTTTAACCATAATCAATGTGTTCTTATTTTAGCTTTTACTTTATATACCAAGGGAAAGGGCAAACGGAGACTCTGATCCCTGTTGACGAACCCGGAGAAAAAGTGTTCGGTACACTTTGGTAACCAGTTCGAAGTATAAAATGTCTATTCCAACTGGCCACCGATACCCCCTCTGTTACACACGCTGAATGACATACACTACACGCTTTATGTATATACATGTATTAAGGGGGAGGATCACGTGACAAATCTCTTAAAAAATCCAGATAAACGGGGAGGAACGTGCTTCCACTGTATCTGTTAAAAAAAATAACAGCTAACATCGTATAACTGAATGCCGAGTAGTATCCGATAACCTGGTGATCACAGGGATCAATGCAACTTAACAATACAATTCATCGCACTAGAAATGACCCTGTAATTTGGTATACCTATATATACTAGGAATGTGTTTGTTGTTACATTCAAATCTAAATAATAATAATGATATATAAAAAAAAATAATAAAATAAATAAAAAGTAAAAAATAAAATAAAAATAATAATAACAAAAGCATCAACACATACTGCGATTTTTATTTAAAACCATATCTTTGTTACCTGTTCCGCCAAATATAGTCATAACCTCTTCCGAACACGGTTCCGAATGCTACCTTTGTAGTATAATTTGGAGTGAATGTGCTCTCTCGCAAATCGAGCAGACGAATTTCGCGGAGCAGGGATTTGAAGTATGATTCTGTCAGGTCTTCATTATGGTTTAAGTATTTACATTGAAAATAAGTATATCGATCTTTTATAGATGACCAAGAAAATGGAATTAGGAATTATCAAAAAAACATAAGTATACAAAATGTAGTTTCTTGGGTCGATTATTTAGCAGCGAAACCGTAGCTATTATGGTAACACACACACACACACACACACAATGAATAAAAGAATTAAAGACCATAAGAGCTACGGATCCCCTGATGGTCAATTACTATAAGGCCATTCAACAGTATCATTAAACTGGCTCAAATATATTGTATAGACGAGTTGGGTAGCTTGTAGACATGATTCAATAGTTAATCTTGTTGGGATCTGACTTCCGAAGCTATTTTCTACTCTCCATTGCCGTAACTACATTGAGGCAAATGCCTCATACCGAAATTGGCGATTTTTTTAAATACAGATTTTATTTAAAAAAAAATATAAAATATAAATCTCTCTTCCGATAGAAACTAGTATATCCAGTGAATGAATTCGTTAAAATGTCTGCGGTTACCGTTTGAAGTCTACCGACATCGTTGCGATGAAAGACATAACTTACTTTAAAGACATCAGACAAGTTTATCGAAAACCTGATGATTTAAGGCATAGAGCACCCTTTTCACACGTTTCAATCTTAGCCCAGTTCTTGCACTGATGCAATTAGTGTCACGATAGCACTCAAGTCATGTCTCTGAAAAAACTGGCTGAAGACGGGTTCGTTGAAAAGAAAGTCAAGAGATGGTAAGCATAACTTTATTAAAGTTACAAAACTTTAGAGGAATCTCAGTGTCTTTTATATGTTGTTTGGTCCATAGAAATGTCCTTTCACTCTACAATATAGCTGGGCCCATGATCGGATATAATTCTTCTACAACAATGTAAGTGTTACCAGAGACATTAATGTAATTCTTCTGATGTTAGTTTAGTGCATTCTTGTGCACATGGATTTCGAAATACTCCCTATTGCTTGGTAAAGTAGAAAATACGAAAATTAAATCGTAAAAAGTTATGATTACTGAACTAGGAAAAAGATGTCAGGAAATGGCTAGAATCGAGGATTTTGCGTCTTTCAAGTTGGAACTTCTGGGGGCATTAGGCGGCCCCAGACCCCTCGCCCAAAAAATGTCTTAGCATCACTCCGCTCGCCGATTAAGTGTTCTTGCCTCATTTGAAAACGAGTCTAGTCACGCCCATGCTCTCTATCTTTAGTCATACAGATATAGAATCGACAGATACTGGTTGAGGACCAATTTTTGCCGAATTGCACACCCAATGTGAACGTCTAGGAATTTTCAACCAATTTGTTTAAAAAGAAAACAAGTTCAAGTTCAAAGCTTTATTCATAGTTGGAACATTAATAAATATTACATAATAACACAAGCTCTTGTGCTTTTAAAACCGATGTGAATAACAAAATAACAAAGTTAAGACATACATAAAAACACATGATGCCAGAACAAACCTGCATGCAAATGTTAATATTGTAATGGAAAAATGAAATATAAATTCTTAATGTATATGGTATCAAAAGAACTGATTCATTGCATTGCATCTTAGTTGTCGCTAATCCCTTATTCGTCAACACAATATTAATATAATCAGTCAAAAGTCAGAACATATGTGACAAGAACCTTTATGTGTTGTACCTTTCGAGGTATAGAAGCCAGACATAAAACATAAAAATAAGACATTTAGGCATATTACAACGACGATGGACATTTTAGCGCCGACATCATACTAGGACAATTTAGCGCCGACATCATGTACTTTAGATAGGACAATTTAGCGCTGTTTACCTGTACGACTATGTTCGAATGACTTGACCTGCATTTTCTTATGTATCGGACTCATTTGTGAAGGATGTTATGTCTGTTGCTCCCCATATGAAAATTGTATAAAATTTTCTGATTATCTGACAAATTGATATGTCACTGAGGAATCTATTTCCTCCAGATTTATGGGCAGAAGCACCATCACACGCGAAACGCACAAAATAATGGACCAGAATTTGTTCACACCTACTTCAATGAGCAATTTTCAGCAATCCGTCCATATGTGTTCATTGACAATGTGTTGAAATTACAAAGTGCGAGTTACAATGTACATCAAAATTAGAAACAAAGTGCGCATCAGTCTCGATTTGAGACGGAAAAGGTACAGTTTTTGATAAAATATCACCAAAGTTATGTCAACGGAGAAATGTCCAGAGATCACTACACTCATGCAATTGGGTTCAAGTATCAAGCTAGAGTTTACATTTTTTAGAATCTTGATACGATTTTACATGTAAATAATTTTACTCCGTTTCTTAACTTAGTATTTAGTGCTCCCAAGGATTTTAGTGCTTTGGAATATAACGCTTTCTTGACTATCTTATAACATTAAATCCTATCCTGCTCAAAATCCTACTTGCTCCTCCCCGAGGTGAGCAGGGGACAGAGCTATGCCTTTTCCTATTTGCGCTAAAATGGGTTAAAAATCTGGCGCAAAATTGCAGGTTAATGCAAGCAAAGCATTCTGATTTCTGGACCCCACACTCAGCACAACTGTGACAAGTTTAGAGCTAGACCACAAAATTATATGTTTGTATCTGCATATTCCAAAGGAATCAAATAAAATCCGATTATTATATATATAGGACATAAAATCTAAAAATAAAAAATGGACATGCTGAAAGTGAAACCTTACCTTGATACCTGAGGAACATTTTAAAATCATCTTTTCCAAATATAAGCAGTAAATTAACACGTGTATCCTTACACTTTATTCCGGCGTTTTACGTTTGCACTTTTTGGCATATCATTTCCTCTTTTTGTCATATCATTTCCACTTTTTTATTTTTACGTTTGCGCTTTTTTTATATATCATTTGCGCTTATTTATTTTGACTCATTTGCGTGTACCATCATGTAGTAAACATTTCTTTCCTCTGTTTGTTTCCGATATAATAAACTCCATAATTAAAAAAAAACAATAATATCGGCGCAAATGTTAATGGATTTTTCAGCGCAATTTATACCAGGTATTTATTTTTTTAAATAGCGCATATGGTTTATTTTTGCTTTTGAAAACGAATTTATTGGAAGAAAACGCAGTTAATGCACATTTTTCTCTTGTAAGACGCTACAAAATATCCGTATGTTTTTTTTTACATTTTTTCTCAGTAAAAATCTAAAAAAAAACGTGTTGAGGAAAACGTAAGAAAATATGCGTTTTTAAAAGGTATTGTGACGGTAAAGACAAACATTTCCACCACACGACGGCAAAAGACATAGAAAAAAATATATTTTTGATAAAACAGCTTGCCAAACACTTAATTCTGTCTCAAGAATGATTAATTAAACAAACTGTATCAAATGAAACGTTTGCGAATTCGTTCGGGAATTGGGATAAGTTGTCTGAGAATGATCAGGGAGGGGCCTCGTCAGCGGAATAGTCTAGGGCCTCTTCATCTAAATCCGATCCTGGTCAGATTATTTCTATATCATTCAGTACATTCTTTTAAATTCCCAGTTAATGTTAAATGTTACCCCAAGACTAACCTTCGATGCAAACATTTAAAAGTTTTCTGTGCACATGCACAAAAGTGACCTTTTGTAAAGTTGTTGGTTTTTGGCAGTTAATCGGAAGGGGGCAGTACCAATTATCACCATCATATTAGATTTAGAAAATGATGTCTAAAGTAGCAGTGTACAATGTAGGTTATGGAATAAGGTCTTAAAATAAAAACTTATGGTGTCATCAATGTTCAGAGATTTTTAGTACATCCACTTGCTATATTTTTCCTTTCAAGTTACACATAATTATGTGTCTGAGCGTTGTTTAATAAAATCTTGAAATCAAAGGAGACAACAATGCAGAGATGATAATTACCAGAAAAACGATAATTAATTAGATATAGAAACCATGAATAAAGGGGCGTATATCGTTTGCGCTATTTAAAAAAAAAATACCTGGTATAAATTGCGCTGAAAAATCCATTTTCATTTGCGCTGATATTTTTTTTTTTATAATTATGGAGTTTATTATATCGAAAACAAACAGAGGAAAGAAATGTTTACTACATGATGGATATGTCTATCGTCTGGATGCCGTCTTACAGAATCAAGATTCATCATGGAAGTGGAAACATTTTTAGTGCTGTATAGAACTTAGTAGTGTTTTTAACTCGGATTTTATCCTGCTCAAAATCCTACTTCCACCTCCCCGTTGGTGAGCAGGGGGAAACGAATGTAACAATACATTTGGCGGACGGAAGAGGTACACGCAAATGAGTCAAAATAAATAAGCGCAAATGATATATAAAAAAAAAAGCGCAAACGTAAAAATAAAAAAGCGGAAATGATATGCCAAAAAGGGGAAATGATATGCCAAAAAGTGCAAGTGTAAAACGCCGATAATATAATAAAGCAATTATTCGTATAATTATTACTCTATTTTATTTAACTGGTCGGGCGGAGTTGACCTTTAAATTTACATGAGAGATTCGATTTTATTTTGTGTATGTACAGGGCACATTATTGATATTATTGAACTGTATTCAGCAGTGTCACCGAAATCAATTCATACAAAAGGAATAGAACGCACAAGGGTGTAATTTAAATACACAGATTGGATCATACACGCACGATTGAATATAGCTGTATAAATGAAATTGACCAGGTTACTTGACCCTCCTAAATACATGGACTTTCCTGTAATCAGTCAACCCGTGTTGAGCCACGCCCAACCAGTTGAAAAAAATAGAGTAATACCTATACAAGCATATATCTTACCTCCTACATAAATGTAAGAAAATGATTGGTTTAGCATGAACACGTGGACGCCGTGTATAACTCATACAGGGCGTCTGAGCCTCTTGTATGTTTTTCATACAGGGTTAGTAAATTTCATACAGGGTTAGTAAATTTCATACAGGGTTAGTAAATCTCATACAGGGTTAGTAAATTACCATTAATAAGTAATAGTTGACTTGAATTTGATGTATTTTGGGAAATTACTTGTGTTCTTTAAACATTCTTTTCAGGGTTTTGAAAACAGTTTGTTGTTTTTGTGAAAATTTTGACTGTTCTTGCTGAACATTATGTGATCTTTTTCTGTGATATAAAATATCGAAAGTTTGTATTTTTCAATTATTTTATGAATTCTTGAGTATAGACTCATAAAAGTAAGAAAAAACTCAGAACTTCAAATCCAAAGGGTAGTCGGTAAGATGTATTCGTTACACAGTGTGTAACTAATAGTATCGGAAATCAAAACTCATTAATCTGTAACATTAAATTTTCGTGACGGTTACAATAGAAATTCATAGGACACATATTTCAACTTACAGGAAATATTTTACATAAAAAATATGTAAATCTTTAAGTATATTATTACTTAAAGGGGCATTATCTGCCAAATCGTAAATTTTTGTTACCTATAAAAACTATCAGATATGATTGATGCCTTAATAAAACGTGTTTCTGTAACTAATTATAAATGTTATGAAATGTACGCGCATCGGGGAAAAACCGTGCAACTGCTCGTGTTTTGAGATCGATCAAGAAATTGACGTCATCTTATTAATTATCGACATTGTTTACGGAGTTTGTCGAATCGTCATTAAATAGTACAACAATGCACTTATTTCTTTTTTTTGTGAATCTGCTTTTAGTCGGCGTTCATTACGGACAAAGAACCATGCAAGTTGGCAGTTAATAAGCGACAAAATACAAATTATTCGTTTTTACCTGTCACTGGTAAGGTCAATTGCATACGGAAAAAGCGAGGTCAAATTATTTGCTTGCAAGCAAATAAGTAATCGATTGTAATTTTCGTTCTCAAAAGGCGGAAAGTGGTTCGATAAACTGTTGTGAAATATTTACCTTTATTTCATCATTTTAAAGCTATTTACCAATTTCCAAAGCATATATTTTTTTGGGTCAAAATCGTAGCTAATGCCCCTTTTTATGTTTACTGTAATGATTAAACATCGTCCTGAATATAGCTGAAAAATTGCTCGCTGGACGTTAAACATCAATCAATCAATCAATGATTAAACATTTAAAACATAGCGAGACAACATTTTCTAAAGTTTTAATTCTTTTCTTCTATAATCATCCCTGCTATGGGACATTACCGTCAAATAGAATTTGAAAATTCATTATTCGGCGTATCACTTCATGAATTTAACATGAACAACCGACATATCAACTTTTATTATAATTTAAGTTTGTTGTTTTTTTTGTAATATTAATGGGACACAATTGCAATCTTTACCATCACAATTGTAAAAGTTGCCAGCATTGCGACTAGAGGAAGATGGAAGAGTATTTTATACAAAATTCAGTGAAACCGAGGATAATGATGGGTGTTTTAAATTCAGCAATTCACAATTCCTCCCCTATTAAAGACACAAGACACGACGTCAAAACAAGTGTGATGTCTGACTACAACTTGTGTTTTGAACTTATCTATCTCACTGCTTTCATGGAAGGAGAAAATTAATACAGAAACCAATGCTAGTTATTGGCTTCAGACAGCATTATTCTGAAATGGAGTGCAAGGAAAACCACAGAAGTGTTATGGCAGCATGTGTAAGAAAGGTCTATGACAATGTCAAGAATATTATACACTTTGACCGGAGGCCTCCTAGATATTGAGGCCAGGTAGGCTTTAGCCTATAGGTAAGTCAAATGTTTTAATGCTATTGTAGGAGGAGAGGGATCGACCTAGATTGTATGTACTCTTAACAGATCTTTAGAGTTCTTCAGAATCTGATTCACGCCACCCCTCGAGTAGCTAGTGTCACAGTAACTCTGAAGTCCGGTTTTGACCGCCGACAATTTATGAATTGTTTACCATACCTTCTGTGTTTTTCTGTGAAACTGTTATTTCAGTCGATTTATGCGGATTATGCAAATTAGGCTTATTTACATAAAAAAAAATCACCTTTACTAAAAAATAGAAATTTCTTTAATTGATCAACCACTGTTTATCGTATGTCAAAATGAGCTCAAATTTAAACAGTATCTGCATGCCAATGCCTTATTCAACATATATTCTGGGATTTTCTGTGAAAAATCACATAAAATCTTCTACTCAGAAATCGTCGACCTAAATTAAATTGGGATAGTCTGATGATCCACTTACAAAATTATATTCAACAGTCATGTCCTCCACCCAAGATGGTCACTGTTACTAAATATAGAAATTTCTTTATAAATTGGCCATTATTGCTTTATTTTAAATCAAAATTAAATCAATGAGTATAGTTCAACATATCTTCTGTTTTTTTGTGTGAAATTTTATTTCAGCCGATTTATACTGGTTATGCAAATTGGGCTTATTTCGATATACTTTGCAAATTAAATCAAATTCGACAGAGATGATCTTTGGTTTGTCAACTATCAAAATTGTGTGTGATAGCCCAAACCCTCCATCCAAGAAAGCTATTTTTATGGAAAATCTTAGCTTCTTTAAATGGCAAAAATATACTACTTTTAAGTTGGAAACAGCTGAAATATGAATTTATCACTTTATCACATAATGTTTCGAGTACACCTCGCCATGAACAGGGTTCGAACTCACAACTTTAGTGGCGATAGACACTGATTGCACAGGTAGTTGTAAATCCAACTACCATACGATAACGACCACGACAGCCACTGAGTAACTATTATTTAAATATTTGATTGTAACTATAGTATGCAAATCTGAAGAAAATCATTATATTTTTCCTAAGACGCCAAATTTAAAGAAAATTCTTTTTTGCACAAGACCAATTAAATAACACTGTCCAAAACTTTAAAAAATGTTTTTGTGTGCAATTGGTGTTAAAATAAAAGTACAAAATGTATAGTGACAATTAGTGGAAAATGAGATTTGAGCAGAAATAAAAAGATTTAGTACCTAACATATGAAAATGCTGTATTTTGATTGGATAATCAGTGTGAACTATTTTTGAACAGTACACTTGCCAACGGTTGACTATACCTAGCGACGCAATGCGACGGGAACTTACCAGTTTCAAACGATTTCCCACAGGGACTACCTGTGGCATAGATTTTCCCACGTAATTTTTATATATTTTTGTCAAGATTTATCTCCCTTAAAATAGACTCGCGCTGTAGTCCGCCGTCAACATGGCCAGCTTTGGCAATGCAAATATAATGATACATTGTAAATTTTATCATTTTTATTATATTGAATTTGAGTGTGTTTTTCGTTTTTACTACTATGTCTGGAATGGGATGTTATGTACTAAATATATTATTGTCGTCTCCCTCGAGAACCTGAGTTTTCCTATAGTGTTGTCTGGTGATGTATAGTGCCCTCGCCGTTGGCTCGGGCACTATACCTCACCAGACAACACTATAGGAGAACAGTTCCCTCAGGAGTAGACAATAATAGAATAATAATGTAAAAAAAACCTTAATATATTCAGGGCATATCTACTTTGAAGCAGTCCTCTTTAAAATATATCGGAAAAGGCATTATTGTACGGACAGTGGATTATTTTTAAGAATCTACAGTTTATCCTTTTGTTCTTGCGTATATGAACTTAAACCTTTTACCATTTTATGCTTAAAAACGTTTTGTGAATATTATGGGGCTTATCGAACCTCTGCTACATGCATTTTAATGTCTGCTTCAAACCTTCCGTCTAACCACGCGGCTACAATATATGACTCTTGACAGTAAACTTTATTAAAAAAATATGGATAACTTGATCAATATATACAAAAGTATTTCAAATCTGGTATGATTTGTGTTCAGAACTGACGAGTACGTGAACTTTTAAAATGTATTCTTGCAATACAAAAAAAAAAAAAAAAACCCACAAACGAACCGACCACAAGTAATTACAAATCAGACAGACCATAGTTGAAAATTTGGCACACTTGAAAGACCTTGAACCTTCTAAATATAAACGAGAATTGAAAGGACGTATAATCAACAATTTGCTTAAAAAAAGCAATTGATCAAATTATACAAGACACGATACAAGTATTTGAGTTCTGACATAATTTATGTTCAGAACTGACGAGTAGTCTCGTAATACAAAAACAACCAACGAACCGACCGCAACCTATTAACAAATCAGATAGACCACAGGTGAACATTTTGGACACTTGAAAGACCTTGAAATATCTAAATATAAACGAGAATCGGAAGCACGGATGCCGATAATTTTGTTGGTTTATTTTTTGTTAATTGTGGTTTATTTAGCTTTCTGAACATTAAAAAGGTAAAAATATAAAATGAAAACACTGTTGCAGATAGAAATGTATTATGTAAGAGAATACACTCCAACTGGTAGATTCTTAAAAATAATCAACTCGACCCTTACGGGTCTCGTTGAATATTTTTAAGAATCTACAGTTGGAGTGTATTCGGCTCCACTACGTAATTTACACAACTTTCAACAATGTTTCAGTAATATGATAGTGGTCAGTTTTATTGGTGGAGGAAATCAGAGAACTTGGAGGAAATGACCATTTTTTTGTATGAATACGACACTAACAAACCATTGACATGCCTAATAATAGAAACCAAGGGAAAACATTCTTCTAATTCGTTTTTCTTTTCATTAATTATTGTGTAATTTTTATTTCTGTTTTTCTTGTGATTGATTAATTACTGTATATTGAATGTTTTTTAAATTAAGTCAGTTACAGTTAGTCTTTGTAGATGAATTGTTATTGATATTTAAATGAGTTATTGTGTAACAATTGTTAGCCAATGAGAAATGATTTGTCCCTGATTTAGTGTAGTGGAACCTCTTCCTTTCTTTCTTGACATCATGAAAGAGTGCATGTGTTTTCAGGGCCAAGATCAGAATGGAAGGTGAAAATGTGTTTGGAAACAAAATTAAAATAAAACTCTCAAATAGAAGTTCCCCACAGAAACCAGACAAACAAGGTAAAACATACATAAGAGATTATTATAATGAAATAATGCTCAAGTTAAAGGAATAAAATCATTAGAATATTCTGATAGTGGTCAAGTTAAAGGAATAAAATCACTAGAATATTCTGATAGTGCTCAAGTTAAAGGAATAAAATCATTAGAATATTCTGATAGTGCTCAAGTTAAAGGAATAAAATCACGAATATTCTGATAGTGCTCAAGTTAAAGAAATAAAATCACTAAGTACTAGAATATTCTGATAGTACTCAAGTTAAAGGAATAAAATCACTAAGTACTAGAATATTCTGATAGTGCTCAAGTTAAAGGAATAAAATCACTAAGTACTAGAATATTCTGATAGTGCTCAAGTTAAAGAAATAAAATCACTAAGTACTAGAATATTCTGATAGTACTCAAGTTAAAGGAATAAAATCACTAAGTACTAGAATATTCTCACTGAGACTGTGTTCTTGGAGCAGTCTGATATTATCATTGTTTGCAAGCTTTATTACTATAAACATACTGCCTTTTGTTGAGTGTGTTACGGTAGATTACCACAAGAAGAAAAAATATCACCCGAGACGAAGTCGAGGGTGATATTTTTTCAGAGTGTGGTAATCTACCGTAACACCCTCAACCAAAGGCAGTATGTTTTATATTATACTGAATGCCCTTCGGAGGGTGGTATTGCAGGATGTGGTATATCCTTGCAATACCACCCTCTGCTTTGGTGGGAGGGGTTAAGAAAAGTTAGAGAAAAATACCACATCTATATTTACCAATGAAATTGCAGAATTATCAAAGAAATTTGCATAAAGTATAATATAGCATTATAGTTTCAGAGCAATCTGATTAAAATACGATCTTTGACTTGCTCCCCTTTACTGATATGTCACAGCGTGGGAGATCTGAGGAAACCCCATTACGAGTGAAATCTGAGTGACCCTATGTACTATCCAATGCAAATGGTGATTGCGAAATTATGAAAATGTTACAAAACTGCTTTGAATGTTATGTGCAATCAGATTTGTCAAAAAAGATCATAACCATATTTATCATATCATTATATCACTATGCATGCATGATATAAGCAAGGTCACTCACATGTGACCCCTAATGGAACTTCCTCAGATCTCCATGACATATCAGTAAAGGCAAGCAAGTGATAGATCTGAATTTAATCAGATTGGTTTTCAGATTAATTGAGAAGTGAAAACAATGGATTCTTTGAACCAAAACAATTTGATCTATGAATCGTCCTAAAAAAAGATCTGGCCCGGCACCACAAAACTTGAGAATTTACTTCAGTCTGAGAATATTCTCAAATAAGGAAATACTCAAATTTGATTGGCTGAGTTCCTTATTTGAGAATATTCTCAGACTTAAGTAAATTCTCAAGTTTTGTGGCACCGGGGCCTAACATTTTGTGCTGATATGAAGTTAAATATAGCTGGCATGTGGCTTAATAGTATATGAGGAAGTAAAATATGAAATTGTTATAAAAAAACCACTGGACTCGAAGTAATTATCTGTGGATGGGCCTAACAAAGATTCCTCACTTGGTTACAATTCAGCATTCAATATGGCCATAAGAAAATATCAAATTCTGTTTGGCTGAAATAGGGAAAAAATAAAATCTTATAGATAAGTTTGCCATTTGAGCTGACACTCTTCCAGAATGTTCCATGGTCTTTAAAAAGAATCTTTATTCTATTCCAATCCTCTGATTATGGACCATTTAAACTTGTGTTTACAGGAATGTTCCATAAATGTCCAGGAAGAGACTGTTATGAATTTGCTGTGATCCAGTATCCAATATTAATCATACAAATAGAAATTAATATTTCTTTTACGGTTCCAGAGTTATGCCCCTTTTTACTTTATTTGAAAGCAGGGGCGTCCTGTGACTTACCGGTCAAGGACCAATTATCTCCATTTATTAGCCGAGTTGCAACAAAGTTGCACTCAGCTTATGTTTTAATAAATTGGTGAAAGGCGGGCGTATGTTTGCCTATCTTCGTTAATGTGATAGGGCTTTTAGTTTTTGGCCGATCAACATATTTTTTGGTAGGAAGCATTATTACACTATTATTTAGAGCGAGTTCGAAATTCAGATTAATCTATTGTTTTTTTTCTTGTAAAATCATTGTTTTTTATAGAATTAATTTCAGAACAAACAAACAAAAATAATGATAAAATTCATCTAGATATATCGTGCCTAAAATGACTCTAAATTTGATCCAATTTTTACAATGATAAGAATAAAAACCATAGAAAGTTCAGAATTTTAAAGAATAGCAGTACCAAGATACACATTTTTCATAATATATTTTAATAAAAATTGCTAAGAAAACTGAACTAGTATTTATTGTCCATTTTCCCCATGCATTAACAAGTCATTGATAGGTCCACTACACAGGTGTACCTGAATTGTTAGTTTGCTTTTATGGGGTGTTCCCGGAACTCCAACATTCTTAAAACAACATATAGTGTAGCTTGTTGTTTTAGCAATTATGTTGGGGCCACTTGAAGGTTGCTATTTTTTTTTTAATTCAAATGTAATGAAAATGAAGTAAAATATATTGATTTAAGAAGAAAAATTGAAATCATAAACTTAATGAGAAATGGAATAATAAATTTTTTTGTAATTTAAAAAAAAAATTTACATGTATAAATGAAGAAAAATTGAAATAAAGAAAATGACAAATTTGATAAGAAATTAAATATTTTTTGTGATTTTTTTTAAATATAAATATATATGAAGGAAAATTAAAATAAAGAAAATGACAAATTTAATGAGAAATGAAATAATATATTTATTGTAATTTAGTTTAAAAAAAAGTAATTAATAAGAGAAATATGACATGCTATATTTAATTAAAATATAATGAAAATGAAGTAAAATATATTGATTTTAAAAAGAACAATTGAAATAAAGAAAATAAATGAGAAATATAATAATTTATTTGTTGTAATTTTTTTTTTAATCCAGTGAGAAAATTAACAATTAATTAAAAGTTTAACAGATGGAGAGCAGATGGTCCAATTTATATTTTTCAAAATGTAGTGCTTATTATAGTTTTAAAGTTTATTACATGTATTATGTTTTCATATTTCATATATATAGCTTTAAAATTGAACAATAAATATTCATTATTATGTTTCATTTTTCAGGTCTGCTTATATAGTTTTAAAATTTAATAATAAATATTCATTATTTTTTCATATTTCATGTGTGCTTATATAGTTTTAAAATTTAATAATAAATAGTCATTATTTTTTTTTTTTCATATTTCATGTGTGCTTATATAGTTTTAGAATTTAATAATAAATATTCATTATTATGTTTTCGTAGAAATACAAATAGAGAATCAAATTTATCTTTATTTACCTGTGATTGCCATGATCATTCACCCTTAATGGGACCCCTTAATCCCTCTTAATTAGGAAGGACAACTTTCTTTGATCTTTCAAAATGTTGGGGTTCCGGGATACAGCATACAGATACAGGTACCTTTATCAGAGCTATTGTCATCAGGATAACCAATAACACAATGAAATGATAATATAATTTGGACAATCACAAAAATATTTGAGGTTTACATTTAGCATGGGCAATGATTTTTTACTGTTGAGATGTTCACAATACCCCCACCCATTTGATACAGGATACACCTTTTATATATGTTTAAAGGCAATAAAGAATTTGAATATATATTTTTTTTAGGAGATTCTATAACCTGTTTCCAAAAAAGGGTTAGATATCTTTTAATTAATGTGGGTAAAAACATGTTTTTTCATGACTATAATAAAAACCACAACTTGTTATAATCAATGGACAGCTAAGAATATAAACAATTGGAACTGATAACAATAAAAAAAAATATTTTGAGGAATGTTTTTTTTAAAGGGGTTAAATTTGCAATAAATCAGTTTTTTTGCATGTTGGAGTACCAAAATAATAACAAATATACAATTTGATTGTAATTGATTAGTATCATTTATCTATTGTAACATAAATACACATTTTTCCTTTGATGTTTTTATGCAGTAATCAACTTAAAAATAGTGAACTTTAACAAACCATGGTATAACATGAAAATCATGGAATAACATCAAGATCTTGATGTTATTCCATGATTGTGCAGACCTCCAGGAAAGCACACAATATTGATTTCTGTTACAAACCATATATACCATGGATCTTACTCATGAACTTATTTAAACCAACTCATCCTTTGGATTCATTGGTTTAAATAAGTTAATTCATAAGATCCATGGTATATATAATTCTCATTTCACATAAACAAGTACTGTAATATCAATGTATCTGACAGTTAAATATCACTAATACTATCTGTGATTTATTCTTAAATATTAACATATCATTGATCTGTTAATAAACATATTTGATTTGATGTGAAGATAACATATGGTCAACAATTTTGCATAAATTAGTTGTATTTTAAATGTTATGTTCATACTTAGTAGAGTGAATTATATTGTTAAAAATGTATATTGGGTCATGGTACCGACAAAATTTGGTGCATGGATTAAATGTGAAATACAGGAAAGCACAATTTCTTGAAGACATTATTTATTCACCTGCCTTGGGCTTAGATTTATTGTATGAAGAGTTTGGTAATCAGAATCCGTAAATGGAAGGAGAGCTAGATACCACAATGACCCAAAGAAAAAAGACAAATGGACAAACAACGATCTACAAAACATTATCCATTTGTATAGGATTTTCAGATTATTTTCCAACATTTTCAGATTATTTTCCAACTAAACAGGATGTACTATTTGTGGGACGATTTTAATCTGTTACCTTACTTATACTTATAGTCCATTTGACTTCTATAAAACTTAGAATTCTTAGAAATCTATTTTTCAAATCAACATTTTTTTTCTAGATAGATGTTAGTATATGATATATACAGACTCTGACATTTGATTAAAAAAAACCTGGTCAATTATTAAAAAAAAGTTGCCCATTAGGTCTCTATATTTTCTAACGTGTGAAAAATCCATGGAGTGAATACAAATAGTGTAAGAGCTGTCCCATCAAATTGTTTACCTTGAATGTGTATTTCATTATACAGTAAAACCTGTCTAAACCGAACCCATTCGAGACTGAAGAATTTGTTCAGTGGCTTACACAGGTTCAAATTACATAGACATTTAGTAGATGGGACTGTAATGTCTGTCTGGTTTAGACAGGTTTTTGGTTTACTCTGGGTTTGGTTTAGACAGGTTTCAGTGTTACTACATAGACACAGATGGTGAGTTCTTTAATATTTAAATGTCTAAAGTCACACGATCCAGTGAAATATACATTGAAAGCACATGTCTAGTTCCTGTTGTTTTGATGAGTGGCTTTTACAATATTTGTACTCACTCCACACAGTTTTTTATACTTCAGAAAATTAAATTAAGTAGAGTACAATGGTCAACATTTTTTTTTATTAATTGTCCAAACAATTTGAGTTGATATATAATCTAGAAAAAAAATTGTTTATTTGGAAAATGGATTTTTGAGATTTTTTTTCTGGAAATTTATAGAAATCAAAAAGTCCTTATTCAAAATATATATATATATATTTAAATCTTTTTGTGACTCATTAATCTTGGATACTATATGTTATTCGGGATCTTCACAGGGGATACAGGTTCATATTCCCGGTCTGTGTTCTATATTCCCTGAGCCGAAGGCGAAGGGAATATAGAACACAGACAGGGAATATGACCTGTATCCCCTGTGAAGCCTGAATAACAATTATATTCAGTTAAAGTCTTCTTGTACCAATATTAAAGAGTATATCATTCTCTGAATATGATATTTCTCATTGTTGAAGACTTAGTTTTGACCACAAATATTGAAGAACTAAGAGAAAATTCTGACCGACCAACAACAAACAACCTTGCTGCTCTTGCATTTGCTTTAGACATGTTCTTTGGAACCAAATTGGCCTTTTTATGATTAATTTCACTTTCTGTGTGAGATGCAAATCTTTTTGTTGCCATTGTAGCAGACGATAAATTACTTGTTATCTCCCTTGTTGAGTACAAAGACGAAATGGGGACGGAGATGAAAGATTCCGTAAAATGCATCTTTTTATAAAAAGTTTTATTCATGATCTTTTTATTTATGTTTTAATATTTTTATGTTAAAACAAATATATGAAGCGATAAATAGACGTCATTTTGAAACTGTTTTCAATATTCCCGTCCTTACCCAGGGAATACAGTGTGATATCCCCATCTTGATTAGCCAATCAAGTTGTAGGAATTAATCGGATACCTTACTTTAACAGAATATATGTTTATCTTCTCAAGAAAGAATATATGATTAACGATTCCTACTTGTGGTTATTGTGTATATGTAAAGCAAAGTTATGTCCTCCAGGACGATATTTCATAATTATATTGTCATGGAATTTTGTCTTATCTATGATATTTTGTCCTTTATCTGGACAGTATAATGTCATGTTATGGACAAAATATCACAGTGAAACTGTGTCCTAACTGAAAGGGAGATAATTCTAATTCAAAACTTTGACATTATTTCATGACTGATTGTTATGAAATTTTGTACAATAAAGGGAAATAATGAAATAGTCTTTCAAGTGTTTTTTTTAATGATTGATAATAATATAAACATAAGATATAGATAACCCAGATATAGCGAATCTGATAATTCATTGAAAGACAACTTTCTATTGAATGAAAGTAACAATAATTTACTTAAGTGAAATTGAAGTTTTAGAATTTGACATATCAGTTACACCACTCCCTCCGAAACGTGCACGAAAATAAAAAAAAACTTTGCCAATCTAGTATTTATGAATATTGTTATTAAATTTTCTGTTTTTGTATAAATTTATGTATTTCTGGAATATATATGTATTTGTCTTGGGTTGAGCAATTTGACAATGGTTGTTAATATATTTCAAATTGAATCAAATATAGTGTAATAAATATAATTTCGATGACAAAGAAATCTCTTATATTTTGAAATAAAGTATAGTATAAATATGTGAAGCATAAAAATATCATATATCAAGTTGATGTCGGACATTATTTCACAGTTAAATAATGTCCAGTAAGAATGAAAAATATCTCATGATGGAGGACACAATTTCATTATGAAATAATGTCCATGGACAATATTTCATATGATATTTTGTCTGGAGGACATTATTTCATGGAGGACACTATTTTATGTTATATATAGCTGTGTTCTTTTCTTTCAGGTAGTAAATGTTTCAAAAGACCTAAAGATACAACAGCTGGACAGCAACAGACGTGGTCAGATACTGGACAGAAAAATACTACTAAATCATCTTCAGAATTACAAAATAATTCAAAACAGGAAATAAAAAAGTCTTCTTCTCCACAAAATAAATGTCCTGGTGAGAAAACGACACAAATTAAAACTCCTGCTAATAATGGTAAAAGCTGCAGTAATAGCAGGACACCAACTCCCCCTGGTGGTTACAGTAGAAATCCATATTATCAATCATTTTACAATAATCCTGCCAGTATGTATGCTAAAACACTCGAAAGCTTCAGTTCAAAACCATTCTCTTCAAATCGGAGTAATGGTGAAAATAAGAGTACAGAAAATCAAAAAAATAATATATCAGGAATTCAGATTTTGACTAATAACAACAGACAGAGGAAAAATAATGAGAATGAAAATAACAAAATCACTCCAAATACCTTAAGAAATACTAGTCCAACTGTTTCCAGAAGTAATAGTCCAACAGTTAGCAAAAATACCAGTCCAACACTTCATAAAACTACTAGTCCTGATACAGTTAAAAAGATGGGTAACCACTCTACAAATAATAACAATCTACTAATGAACCAATCTAGCTTTGATATCACAAGTGAAGGATTTATAACAGAGACAAGTCAAACTAATCGGGAGGAGAAATCAAATCTACACGACACGGTCAATAAGTTTAGCAAGGATGGGAAGGGGTCAAGCCGACATGTGTTGATGTTACAACAACAAATGTACCAAGAAGATCAACAACAACAAGATTACCAAAACAGGAAACCATTGAACCAAGACAGTTACTACAATCACTGTTATAGCCCTTCACCATACTCTACACCTTGGAACAATTATGACTACCCTGCACACCAGCATGATATGTCTTTTGATTGTGCTTATCCCACATATCAACATTTCGGTGGAAATAATTACGATTACAGGCCGTTTTCTTATGGACAGAACAGTGACTATAATAACCAATATGGTTGTCATGGTAACTCGTGGAACCAGCACAATAACAATCCATATAGATATCAGAAACCAACTGTTTGTTCCTCACCACCACCTCCCACTAATTGTACAACTATGTGCTCTACTGTGGTCCAACAAAAATGGTTTCGTAGAATTAGCCCATATGATAGGGTAGACGAGGGACCATGCATGTCCAGACAGAGTCCTGTCAACATGTTTAGACCAATTAATGAACCATCTCCAACCCCTGTGGCCTGTAATAGTCCAGATATAGATGATGAGGACCTTGAATGGAGTGGTATAGTTGGTCCAGTAGAATTACTAGTGTCTAATCTGGATTATAATATTAGTGCTAAGGAATGGAGGAAGATATTATTTACAACTTTTCACCCACATGTCAGGGTAAGCTATAGTTAGTGATTCAAATCTTTTATAGATTATTTCAAATTTTCTCATTAATTTCTTAGAGAAGACTTTAAGCAGATAAATTGCATTAATTTTTTTTTTATTGAAAATGGAGAAATTTTAATGGAGTAAGCTTATGTTAGTATGTTGTTTTAACCATGCCAATTCTAAATAAAACTTATTTATTTATTTATTTATTTATTTATTTATTTATTTATTTATTTAGAGTTTTGCCATTAGAAGTAAATGTATTTGTGTTAGGAGTATCAATTTTGTCTTTTTCTATGATTTTTCTATTGGATTTTGAACAGTTTTAACTTGGTATTTTTTTGTTTTTCATTTTATGGTATTGGGGGAAAAAACTTAGTTTTTGTGCTTCAAATTTTTAAAATATCAAATTTTGTTGCAAGTGTGTTTATGAATAATACTCATGAATGAATAAAGAGGAGAGATACTATTGGAAAGAATCCAAGCAATACACATTATTTAAACAAAAGTTTATGGCAAGATTCTCAATAGTAAAACATGTTTCATTTATATAGGTCTTGAATGTACATGTAAAAACACAACCAGACAACACCAGTATTGGTATGGTTAAAGTACCTAACATTGAAGAAGCTAGATTTGCTATTTCTCAGTTTCACAGGAAAAAGATTGGATATAAAAGAATTCATGTAACTCTGAAACAAGAGGAGACTCATAGACCTTCTAGTAGTACTAGGTAAGACATGTACAGCATCTCTGACACAAAGACCTTCTAGTAGTACTAGGTAAGACATGTACAGCATCTCTGACACAGACCTTCTAGTAGTACTAGGTAAGACATGGTACAGCATCTCGGACACAAAGTATAACTTTATAACTATTGTCATGGCATTGTTATCTTCTGTCAGACCCCTATCATCTATGTCAGACTCCTATCTCTGTCAGACTCCTATCATCTATGTTAGACTCCTATCTCTGTCAGACTCCTATCTATGTCAGACTCCTATCATCTATGTCGGACCCCTATCATCTATGTCAGACTTCTATCTATGTCAGACTCCTATCATCTATGTCAGACCCCTATCATCTATGTCAGACTCCTATCATCTATGTCAGACCCCTATCATCTATGTCAGACTCCTATATCTATGTCAGACCCCTATCATCTATGTCAGACTCCTATCATCTATGTCAGAGTCCTATCATCTATGTCAGACCCCTATCATCTATGTCAGACTCCTATCATCTATGTTGGACTCCTATCATCTATGTCAGACTCCTATTATCTATATGTCAGACTGGTATCATCTCTGTCAGACCCCTATCATCTATGTCAGACTTCTATCATTTATGTCAGACCCCTATCATCTATGTCAGACTCCTATCATCTATGTCAGAGTCCTATCATCTATGTCAGACTTCTATCATCTATGTCAAACTATCATCTATGTCAGACTCCTATCATCCACTTCAGACCCTTATGATCTATGTCATACTCCTATCATCTGTCAGACCCATATCATCTATGTCAGACTCCTATCATCTATGTCAGAACCGTATCATTATGTCAGACTCCTATCTATGTCAGATTCCTATCATCTATGTCATACCCCTATCATCTATGTCAGACTCCTATCATCTATGTCAGACCCCTATCATCTATGTCAGACTCCTATCATCTATGTCAGACCCCTATCATCTATATCAGACTTGATTGTTGTTTAACGTCAATTCAGCAATTTTTCAGCTATATCATGGAGAGAACAAGTTAATATTCAACGAGATGATGATGAGATCCGCTTTGTACTTGACCAACATGTTGAGTTGGATTTTTATGTGCTAGTTCACTGAATCAACAGTCCGCAGGTAGACATGTCACTCCACCAGTCTTTGCTCTTTCTCCTTAATGCTGCATGCTTAGTGGAGAAGCAACAAATACCAATTTTATAGTCTTTGGTACCATTAAATGAACTATACAAGATATAAATGTTTTATATTTCAGGGCAGAAGCTGTAGCATTACTGACAGAGGCAAAAGATCATGTTTTACCATTGTTTAAATTCATAGAGCTATTTGACAAAAGGTAACTTGTTTCTAAATTGATAAATAAATTACACATCATTATTTCTAAAGGGAGGTAATTTGTTGTGATATTTACTGTTTTATTAGTATAAGCTTATAAAGAAGTATTATTTGTTGTTCAAAGACCAGCAAAACTCGCCAACATGATATAACTGTAATATTGTTGAAAGTGGCATCAAACACTAAATATAGGGCCTGGGTGGCTAAATGAGTTAGGTAGTTGGATTACCTAACAACTCATACAAGCCTATCACCAATATGGCGTGGTTTCGTGCCCGGCTATGTAAATTACAAAAATGGGTGCACTTGACTCGCAGCCGCAAGTGATAAAGTTTACTAGTTGCTTGCCCATGGTCGGTGGTTCTCTCTGCGTACTCCGGCTTCTTCCACCATTAAAATTGGTCGCCATGATATAGCTGAAATATTGCTGAAAGTGGTATTAAGCACAATAAATCAAATGAAATTAAACACTAAATATCCAATAATCCATCATGAATAATATTCACTTGACATGAACAACAATGCATCTTATATCCTCTTGTAGTACATACTGGGTCAGGTCATTATTCAGACAGCTCATTATTCTGACAACCCATTGCTCCGACGGCCCATTATTCCGACAGCCCATTGGTCCGACAGACAATTTCTCCGACAACCCATTAGTCTGTCAAAAATGGTCAAAAGTAGTATAATTATCTTAAAACATGTTGTTTTTCTTCTATACCTAACAGAAGACTGACTTTAATCTTTATACTCACTGGGCGGATTGTTTCTATATTAAACTAAAGGGTAAATATGGAGTCAAAAGTCAAATGTCATGGTGCTAGCAGATTCCTTACATCATGACGACATGAGAAATCTCAGTACCAATTTCGGATGGTCTAATACTTCTACATTTTGAATTTAATCATGAAAAGTTTACACTGCCACCGTTACGCGAGACGACACAAATGTTATTGGAGGGAGGGGGGGATTTTTATGCCCCGCGACTATTGGTCGGGGGGCATATTGTTTTACCCCTGTCCGTCCTTCCGTTCGTCACAATATAGTATGCATAGTTTGTCCCGCTAACTCCTCCTACAGTTTTGGAGCTACAGCTTTAATATTTAGTAGGATGTTTATACACATAATGGAGGTGTGCATGTTTTATGGATTTTGATTTTCATAAAATATTCTCAAAATGACAGGTAGTTGGACTTTTCATTTATGCCCCCATATAGGATATATGGTTTGTCCGGCCAACTCCTCCTACAGTTTTTGAGCTAGACCTTTTATATTTTGTAGACAGTTAGTACTTACACTGAAGGTGTGCATATTTTATGGATTTTGACTTTCAACAAGTTTTTACAAAATTATGGATACATGAACTTGGACAGATTTTGCTAAATCCATATAGGATATATGGTTTGTCTGGCTAACTCCTCCTACAGTTTTTGAGCTAGACCATATATATTTTGTAGACAGTTAGTACCAACACTGAAGGTGTGCATATTATATGGATTTTGATTTTCAACAATTTTTTACAAAATGATGCTTATATGAACTTAGCCACTGAAACCTGTTAACTTGTAAACAATGCTCCTTATACTTGCGGGTCCCTCCGGGCACTCCGGCTTCCTCCGCCACTAAAACTAACCGCCACGATATGGCTGAAATACTGCTGAAAATGGCGTTAAACCCCATTCAATCAATCAATCAATCAATCGATCAATCGAACATCACATTGTTAGGTACAGATTCATTTATTTCAGTCATTTCTGCTTGATGCTGAATAAGCAAAACATTGGTTTACCCATTTTCAATTATAACCGCAGGGGCATTGTATGTGTCTTACAGGTGGATAAGGTTGAGACAGGGGACGGGGGCATTCAATTTTCTATTTTTTTTTATTTCTTGCCCTGATTTTTACCGGAAAAAAAATATGTCCGGACGAAAATCCCAGCCCCTGCTCCCTAGCCTTCTCCTATCCAAAAAATATCAAATGGTCCGTGCCTAAATTGCATTGGATATTTACAATTATTTTGAAATTTTGAAATAAATTAAACGAAATTGGAAAATAAATTATAATTCGAAGGTAAAAATGTGTGAAGGGAGCAAATTCGTGTCTAAAAATAAAATCTATTTGGTCTAGAAATCACATTTGAGTTCTCGATCATGCAACAAACAAAGTAGCCAATTTCAGTTCAGAGGTTTTTAATAGCAAATTATTATTTACCATAAATGTAAACCTTTACCTCCACTGCTGCCGAGTGACCATTTTGAACATCTGTTTACTACCAATGCAGTAAAGGACATTCATGTACTGGAAGATATATGTCGCGCTTGGTTTTGATTCCTCAAGCCATTTTTCAGAAAAAAAAATCAAAGTTAAGCCATGGATTTGTGGATTGAGTTCTATTTTATATTGTCGGGAAAATGGGCTGTCAGAGTAATGGGCTGTCAGAATAACGGGCTGTCGGAGCAATGGTACGCACCCGTACATACCAGGTTGATTAGTTTTTGTTAAACAATAATTAAACATGGATAGTTAACTAAAATATTTTTGACTTGCCAAAGGTAGACATCAAAATTGGATTTTAAAGAAATAATAATGGAATCTATAGTTTATTGAAGATTTTAACATAGGTGGCATTATTTTCATCAAAATTTTATCCAGAGTGATAGCCATGATAAAATGTGATGGGAATGATGTTACCCATGTTAAATGTCATGGTTACCATGAATTATTTTGATTCAAGTAGGAAATATCTTATATTTTGAGGGGCCCGGGTGGCTCAATGAGTTAGGTCGCTGGATCTAACAACTCATACAAGCCTATCACCAATACGGCATGGGTTCGCGCCCGGTTTTGTAAATTACAAGAAAGGGTGCATTCGACTCGCAGCCGCAAGTGATAAAGTTTACCAGTTACTTGTCCATGGTCGGTGGTTCTCTCCGGGTACTCCGGCTTCCTCCACCACTAAAACTGGTCGCCATGATATAGCTGAAATATTGTTGAAAGTGGTGTTAAAACACCAAAAATCTAAATCAGTCTATATTTTGAAGTTGAAGGCAGTATGGGAAATCATGCATCTCATAACAAAATTCCCTTACATTCATGTTTATAGCCTTTTTATATATACATGCTAAGTTGCAATTAAGTTACTGACATTTTCCAATTTTATGGCATATTGATTTTAGAGGTTAAAGTAATACTACACCAGTTTTGGGTGAAGAAAATTTTCCCCTGAAAATTCAATTTGGAATACGGTGGTACCTTTACTAAGCTATTCATGCATGTTTCAAGTCGAAATAGGTTCCCAACAACTAGAAATCTGCAATCCGTGTGCATCTTTATCGCCCTCGCCATTATTGTGGAGATTGATTAACTTTCGGTTGTTTTGTTCCAATGATTGCCGATCATAACCTTGTGAAGAAAAGTTTTGGTCCGATGATTGCCGATCATGACCTCCTGAAGAAAAGGTAAACAATCATGGATGCTGGGGTAAGCACGCACACATTCCTGACAATGGTTATTGAGGAATCTGTCTATTTCATGTCGTGTGAACCAATTTTTTTTGCAATTATTCTTATGTGGTACACACGGAATATATATATTTTTTTTTTCATCAACTGGACATTGTGCATGAGCAATAATCTCCCAGAAAGAGTTCAAATCTTGTGTCATGCACATATCATTTGCATTACTGTACTGGAACATAGAATTATCTGCTGTCAAATATTATGCGATTTGCTCTTAAAATCGGCTTTTGAGCGGATTTTTAATGTTATGCAGTTGATTTTAGTTAAAATTAAGTGACATATTAAGTGAAAATATTTAATCCCAAAATTCCACGATATTTGCCCTTCATATTACTTTAAAACAAGTAAAATGCAACAACAAAAAATCAGTAGCCATATGTCAATGTCACAATCGTTCAACAATGTCATTAGTAGTTAACAATTTACAAAAATCAAAAGTTGACTAGTTATTTTAGTAAATTTTCAATAAAACAACACAAACATTTATAGAAGACTTTTAATGTATATATGCATGAAATCACTTTGTATTGATGGCCATAATTTGTTCAGTAATAAACATGGTGTGATATGTGCACCGAACATTGGAAACATTGACTAATCAGTTGAACTCCAGCATTCGATTAATGATTCTGATTTCTAGTAAATTGAAAACAAATATATATTTAACTTTTTCTTTGTTTTTGTCTTCATACTGATATGCATCTTGAAATTTATCCCAGTGTACTTTTTGACTCTCAGTCAATACACATATTTGGATTAGTCTATTATTTATCTACTTCCAGGACTAGTCAGGGCGATGTTTTGTTTTAAGTTAATGTGTATAGATTGTAACAGTCTACTCTAATGACAATCACCAGTAATAAAATCTCAATATTCTTGAATAAAAGATAAAAAAGTTATAACATATTCTATTTTACAAAAATGCTTCATCTGCTATGTTTTCTAAGATTTGTAGTGTTCTGATCAGTAGATTTTAAAATCACCAGCAATGCAGCAAATGAAATAAACTGTAGTCTGTGTTCTTATACACTTCAGTTTCATTCTTCTCTTTACTTTTGTCAAACATACTCTTGAAATAAGACTGAGTAATTATAGTCAGTGAATACATTTACCGTAATAGGTAATTGTCACCGATGATCGATCATCGGTCGATGTTGGTATAACAATCATCGATCTTGAAAATGTGACCGATTCCTATCACTAGTGATATGTCATTGTTTATATAGCCAAGGAAGGACATCATATTAGAATTGATGAATTAATATTTTGTATTGTGTATTTGTAATCATTGTAGGTACCACAGATCAATAAGTGTTTCAGAACTATATAAAATTAGAGATACTGTGGAGATCAGAGAACAGGGAGGGGCTGGTAGGATGGTCTATTTAGTCTGTAATACTCCCTTACCTATAGAGCATACATCAGTAATAACCAATCAAGATCATGATATTTATTGTTCTCACAACATGGTAAGTGAAAATGTAAAAATTAGTTGAAACATACAGAAGGGGGGTTGGATAGCAAGTTTTAGACATAAACAATAGGTTTACAATGATATTACATTGATCAAATGTTTAAAACAGTAAAACATACCTTTGAATAAGATATACAGTATATATATCACTGACAACTTCCCCAATGTAATGTTTTGTTGTACATTTTAACCTGTCTATTCTGAATAAACAATTTGTTTTGGTGTTGTTTTCCCCCATGTACTTCCAATTTTCTCTACCAATAAAACTGACTCCCATGATATAACTGAAATATTGTTGAAAGTAGTGGTAAACAACTATAGTGCTAATCAATCATGTTCATTTGATTTTATAAAGATACATGTTGCTCTCTCACTGTCCTCTTTCAGTTAAGTATACACCATATACCAGAAGTTTTAGAACAACCAGCATGTACTATTCATTGCCCTGAAGGTAGTATCATGTATGCAGAGGCTGTCAACAATTGTATGTTACCCAACGTTATGATGACCATTAAAATGTTTGGTCCTCAAGTACACTCCTTACTACAGTCACATGATGGAAATATGCCTTTAATGAGGTAAGATCATCCAAAGAGCTTTATTTTATTTTTAGCTGACCTGACCCAAAGTGTCATGTGACTTTGCGATCACTTGGACTCCCTCATTGTCCATAGTCATTCCGTTATATGCTGTAAACTTCTCTGAAAACTCAGACCACATTTCAACCAAAGTTGGCCTGTATCATTTTTAGAGTGCATCCTTTCAAAAGTATCCTGAATGATCCCACCAATTGTACAACATGACTCCTATTATCAGTAACTGTTATGATTTTTTTGTCCTAAGAGGAATGGTCTTTAACCAACAGATTCTACCTTCCTAGCTAGTAGTTAGTTGACTACAAGCATTCATTGAAATGGCTATTGTACTGTCCATGTTTATGTTGTCATTCATTTTTGTGATAGTACTAGTACTGGTCTTTTTGAGTGAAAACAAATCTGAGCAAGTTCTTTATACAACAGCAAAATATTTGTTGTCGTATTGTAAGCCATAATATTGTCCTGTGGAAATGTGTTCGATTGCATCTTTTTCAAATGAAAAATCCCCAACAGAACAAAAGAAGTCACCTCTGCACTTTATTCCGTCCTCGGACTTTATCATAGAAAACAATTGTAACAGAAGACAATATTTCACGGCGGACACTATTTAATCCTACAGTATTATGTTAAGCGATGTTGTGGTCATCCGTCTGTAGACATTAAATTGGTTAAATAATTTCAGCAGAAAGGATATGTTAAACGTTATGACCACTTCTTTGTTTTCAAAAGGTTCACTCATCACCAACCTTTGTACTTGCACATGTTGGCAGATATGACAGATGTCGATCTGTAATTTATTGTTGCAAATATGTTTTTTTCTGTTACAATGCAGGAATCCTTTCATGGTCATGTGGAGAAGTCTTAAATGTTGAAGATAAAATAAATCCCATCCTTTAGTGTATTTTGTATATAAGATTGTTTATACTTCCAGCTTTGCTATATGCTTCAGTGCAGAATTTGGTTGTCTACCTATAGTGGGAGATAATGGTATACCACTGGAACATCTGATTAGCTGTGTACAGGGTATACAGATACAAGTTTCTCCATCTGGTGTGAAAAAAGTACAGTGGGCAGAAAATAAACCATTGTCCCCTCCAGGTATTAAGTAACTCTAATGTAAAACAGAAAGATGTACATATTCTAATAAAGTATGTTAATTTAAATTAAACACACCAGCATGATCTGTGAATTTATAACTTATAGCAAGTGAAAACATCACATGTTTAATGATCCTGGGTTTGAGCCCCGGTCGGGTCAAACTTAAGACTATTAAATTGGTATTTGTTGCTTCTCCGCTAAGCACACAGCACTAAGGAGTAAGAGGAAATACTGGTTGGCTCAGAATCAGAATAATATGTCTTGGAGCATGTCTACACGCTGACTGATTTTTCAGTGAGCTAACACTGTAAAAATCCAACTCAGTGTATTGGTCCAGTACAAAGTGGACAATTAATAATCATTCTCATCTCCTCAAAATGTACCTTGTTCTCGACATGATGCTGAAAAAATGCTCATTTGGCGTTCAACACTAATCACTCAATCTCTTTTCAGATTCTCCGAGGGGTGGCAGTAATCCACTGTTAAGTCAACAATTAAATCAATTCAGTAGGGAGATTGTAGAGTTGCTAAAGTCTTGTCCTAAATGTAGAATGCCCTTCAGCAAGTTTATACCGTTCTACCATCATTACTTCAGCAGACAGTGTAGAGTGGCTGATTATGGATACAGTAGACTTAAGGATTTATTTGATGCTGTGCCTCATGTTCTACAGGTAATTATAGATACAGCAGACTTAAGGATTTATTTTATGCTCTACCTCATGTTCTACAGGTAATTATAGATACAGTTGACTTAAGAATTTATTTTATGCTCTACCCCATGTTCTACAGGTAATTATAGATACAGTAGACTTAAGGATTTATTTGATGCTGTGCCTCATGTTCTACAGGTAATTATAGATACAGTAGACTTAAAGATTTATTTGATGCTGTGCCTCATGTTCTACTGGTAATTATAGATACAGTAGACTTAAGGATTTATTTGATGCTGTGCCTCATGTTCTACAGGTAATTATAGATACAGTAGACTTAAGGATTTATTTGATGCTGTGCCTCATGTTCTACAGATAATTATAGATACAGTAGACTTAAGGATTTATTTTATGCTCTACCTCATGTTCTACAGGTAATTATAGATACAGTAGACTTAAGAATTTATTTGATGCTGTGCCTCATGTTTTACAGGTAATTATATGAATTTATTTTTTAGCCGAGTTGCAACGAAGTTATAGTCGGCTTATGTGTTGGCGAAAGGCGGGCGGGCGGGCGAATGGGTATCTTCGTTAACGCGATAGTGCTTTTAGTTTTTGGCCGATCAACATAATTTTTGGTAGGAAGCATTATTACACTATTATTTAGAGCGAGTTCGAAATTCAGATTAATCTATTGTTTTTTTAGCTCGACTTTTCTTCTTCGAAAAGTCGAGCTATTGTCGTCACTCTGGCGTCAGCGTCTGTGTCAGCGTCAGCGTCTGGGCCGGTTAAGTTTTTTGTCCGAGTCCATTTCTCAAAAACTATCACAGGTATCCATTTGAAACTTGGATTACTTGTTCACTATCAAAAGAGGAACCAATTACAACAAGGCAGATAACCCTATGGTTTGTATATCCAGAGTTACCTGCCCTTGTTTCGACATAGTACGTAGAAATTAGGGATATTTTTTTAGTATAATTAAAATTTCTCAATAACTATCAAAGCTGTTAACTTGAAACTCAATACACTTGTAGAAAGTGTTGACCCCTATCTGGAGTTCGAAATTCAGAATAATCTATTGTTTTTTTCTTGTAAAATCATGGGTTTTTTTTTTATAGAAAAAGTACATATTTTGAGAATTACACATTTCTTTGAAACTACAAAAGATAGAAACTTAATATTTGGTATGGGTGGAGATGCCAATGTGAAGTTGTGCATTCAACATTTTTTATCCCCGGGACTCGGCCCCACCCCACTTGGGAATTATATAAAGAAATGTGACCGAGATCCCCACCATAAACCATATATATTTATGATCAGGGCGACTAGGCAAATTAAATGCATTATAGCTCAGGCCCCAGGGTCATACCCCACCCCCTACCTGAAGTGAACTTTTTAATGGTTGAGATCCCCACCCCTAAGTCATATATATTTATGATCAGGGTGACTAGGCAAATTAAAAGCCTTTTAGTTCAGGCCCCGGGGAGGTCATACCCCCACCCCTACCTGAAGTGAACATTTTAATGGTTGAGATCCCCACCCCTAAGCCATATATATTTATGATCAGGGTGACTAGGCAAATTAAATGCCTTATAGCTCAGGCCCTGGGGATCATACCCCACCCCTACCTGAAGGGAACTTTTTAATGGTTGAGATCCCCACCCCTAAGCCATATATATTTTTAATCAGGGTGAATAGACAAATTAAATGCCCCAAGATTTTGACTTGCAACTCGGCTGTTGCATCTCTAATGCTTCTCTCTAATTTTTTAGTTATTCCCCCTTTTTGAAAAATGCAATTTCTCAATAATTATGTAAATTGCTTGCAGTTTAATATCAGATACGAAAAAGTTGAGCATCCAGCACCCGTGGGTGGTGCTCTTGTTTCTTGTAAAATCATGGTTTTTTATAGAAAAAGTACATATTTTGAGAATTATCTTCGTTAACGTAATAGCGTTCTTAGGTTTTGGCCGATCAACATAATTTTTGGTAGGAAGCATTATTACACTATTATTTAGAGCGAGTTCGAAATTCAGATTAATCTATTGTTTTTTTCTTGTAAAATCATCGTTTTTTTTATAGAAAAAGTACATATTTTGAGAATTACACATTTCTCTGAAACTACAAAAGATAGAAACTTAATATGTGGTATGGGTGGAGATGCCAATGTGAAGTTGTGCATTCAACATTTTTTATCCCCGGGGCTCGGCCCCACCCCGCTGGGGAATCTGTTTTAAAAATGTGACCGAGATCCCCACCCTAAACCATATATATTTATGATCAGGGTGACTAGGCAAATTAAATGCATTATAGCTCAGGCCCCAGGGTCATACCCCACCCCCTACCTGAAGTGAACTTTTTAATGGTTGAGATCCCCACCCCTAAACCATATATATTTATGATCAGGGTGACTAGGCAAATTAAATGCATTATAGCTCAGTCCCCAGGGTCATACCCTACCCCTACCTGAAGTGAACTTTTTAATGATTGAGATCCCCACCCCTAAACCATATATATTTATGATCAGGGTCACTAGGCAAATTAAATGCCTTATAGCTCAGGCCCCAGGGGTCATACCCCACCCCCTACCTGAAGTGAACTTTTTAATGGTTGAGATCCCCACCCTTAAACCATATATATTTATGATCAGGGTGACTAGGCAAATTAAATGCCTTTTAGCTCAGGCCCCGGGGGGTCATACCCCACCCCCTACCTGAAGTGAACTTTTTAATGGTTGAGATCCCCACCCCTAAACCATATATATTTATGATCAGGGTGACTAGGCAAATTAAATGCCTTATAGCTCAGGCCCCGGGGGTGTTATACCCCACCCCCTACCTGAAGTTAACTTTTTAATGGTTGAGATCCCCACCCCCAGACCATATATATTTATGATCACAAGACCAAATGATTTTGACTTGCAACTCGGCTGTTGCATCTCTGATGCTTTCTCGATTTTTCTTTGCTGTTTGAATGATATATTATCTTTGACATAATTGTTATCTTTTTTTCTGGTCAGGTTCTTGGAACAGGAGAGAGAAAAGTTTTAACTTTAAGTCACCATGCTCAGATAAGACGATTTACTGCAGATTTACAGAAAGTACTGAAAGCTCAGTATGGTAAACAGCTGGCATTAAGTGTCTTTTCAGATTGCTATGGTAAGCCACCATTGAATGCAAAAAATAATAAATTTTGAAAATGTGTAAACAGTGTGCTATTGACCTTTAAAAGGGAGAGGATTGGCAATACAATCTTTTGAAGGAAAATACACATACCCTGTCTTTGAATATAACATTTATATGTACGAGGCTTAGGAACTCCCCATTTAGGCATAGCCACAGTTTTGTTCTTGGATTGTCAGGAGAGTATTCTGGTCTACAGCCTTAACCCATTTGTTTCAAATTGCAATAGGAAAAAAGTTCAAATATTTCTGGAACATGAGTGTGAAGGTATAATTTGTTTTGTTTTCAGGTGTAGTTATGAATAAATGTTTTGATGTTTTGGAGTATGGTATGGCATGTGTAGAGGATTTACTAACTGATGTATCACCAGCCTCTGTTATTGTAAGTCATTCTTTACTAACTGATGTATCACCAGCCTCTGTTATTGTAAGTCATTCTTTACTACCTGATGTATCACCAGCCTCTGTTATTGTAAGGCATTCTTTACTAACTGATGTATCACCAGTCTCTGTTATTGTAAGTCATTCTTTACTAACTGATGTATCACCAGCCTCTGTTATTGTAAGTCATTCTTTACTAACTGATGTATCAGCAGCCTCTGTTATTGTAAGTCATTCTTTACTAGCTGATGTATCACCAGTCTCTTATTGTAAGTAATTCTTTACTAACTGATGTATCAC
>MJUT01017127.1:689013-700651 GCA_002080005.1 Gigantidas platifrons | reverse complement strand
GGGCCATCTCTCACTCATCTTCAGGCTAGGGGCCATCTCTCACTCATCTTCAGGCTAAGGGCCATCTCTCACTTATCTTCAGGCTAGGGGCCATCTCTCACTCATCTTCAGGCTAGGAACTATCTCTCACTTATCTTCAGGCTAGGGGCCATCTCTCGCTTATCTTCAGGCTAGGGGCCATCTCTCATCTTCAGGCTAGGGGCCATCTCTCACTTATCTTCAGTCTAGGAACTATCTCTCACTTATCTTCAGGCTAGGGGCCATCTCTCACTTATCTTCAGATCTTCAGGCTAAGGCCCATCTCTTACTTATCTTCAGGCTAGGGGCCATCTCTCACTCATCTTCAGGCTAGGGGCCATCTCTCATCTTCAGGCTAGGAACTATCTCTCACTTATCTTCAGGCTAGGGGCCATCTCTCACATATCTTCAGGCTAGGGGCCATCTCTGACTTATCTTCAGGCTAGGGGCCATCTCTCATCTTCAGGCTAGGGGCCATCTCTCACTTATCTTCAGGCTAAGGGCCATCTCTCACTTATCTTCAGGCTAGGGGCCATCTCTCACTTATCTTCAGGCTAAGAGCCATCTCTTACTTATCTTCAGGCTGGGGGCCATCTCTCACTTATCTTCAGGCTAGGGGCCATCTCTGACTTATCTTCAGGCTGGGGGCCATCCCTCACTCATCTTCAGGCTAGGGGCCATCTCTCACTTATCTTCAGGCTGGGGGCCATCTCTGACATATCTTCAGGCAAGGGAACAATCTATCACTTATCTTCAGACTAGGTGGCAATGTCTCACTTATATTCAGGCTAGGGGCCATCTCTGACTAATTATGAGGTAGGAGGTAAACTCATCATTGAAGATTTTATAGTGACAGAGTTTTGATGGATTTTGTTTTGTGTTCACACTTCGTGTACACTTCTTCTCTTATTTTCGGTATAGATAGATTATCAAATGCTATTAACTGTTTCTAATATCATTAAACATGTAAATGTCTTCTTGGTTTACAGATCAGACCTCTGAGGAGATAGAGAAAACAAAACTGTTTTGTTTAGAAGTTGTAGACCTACTGAAACATAATCCTCAGTGTAGAATGCCATTCAATAAGTTTATACCTTCATATCACCACCATTTTGGTAGACAGTGTAGAGTTTCTGACTATGGATTTACAAAGTTACTAGATTTGTTTGAATCAGTACCACATGTGGTAGATGTAAGTTGTTTCACATTTTATCTGACATATCATAATGTAACAAATTTATGTAGAGACTAGTTTTCTGTGATCATGCACCATTTCCCTTCAAAAAGGAAAAAGGGAGCCGTCATGGTCGTGATCGTATGATCGTTGGATTTACAACTACCTATGCAATCAGTGCCTATCACCACTAATGTTGTAAGTTTGAATCCTGCTCATAGTGAGGTGTACTGGATACAACATTATGTGATAGTTTGTTAGTGACTTGCGACAGGTTGGTGGTTTTCTTCGGATATTCATGGTGACAAGTGTTTGTTTTTATAATTTGTGATATGTTTATAGTAAAGTCTCTAAAAGAGATGAAAATTCGCTCATTTTAAATCAGTAACTATATGTTACTTCTTTAGTTATGCATTTGATGTTGTTGTGCAAACTTTTTAGATGTAGATATTATATTTTATTTTTGCAGTATCGTCATATTCTTTGGCAATCCAACGTCCTGTAATATTGATTGTTGACTAGATTCTTGATGATTTATATATACACGTATATAATTAACAGCATCTGTGGCGTAATGGTTAGCATAGTCGCCTTGGGTGCGATAGATCATGGGATTGAGCCCCGGTCGGGTCAAACCAAAGACTATAAAATTGGTATTTGTTACTTCTCCACTAAGCACACAGCAGTAAGGAGAAAGAGCAAAGACTGGTTGGCTCAGAATCAGAATAATGTGTCTGAGTGGAGCGACAAGTCTACCAGTGGACTGTTGTTCCAGTGAGCTAGCACAATGAAAATCCAACTCAGCTTGTTGGTTTAGAACAAAGCGGACTTTATCATCATCTCATTGATAATTAACTTGTTCTCGCCATGATATAGCTGAAAAATTGCTGAAATGGAGTTGAACAACTATCACTCACTCACTCACTATATATATAATTATGATTTTGTTGTAGATAGAAGAAGAGGGAGAGGAGAGATTGATTCACTTGACAGAATCAGAACTACGTAAAGTCATGGCTGATCAGATTGTAGAACTATTAAAAATCCAGAAAAACAATTGTATGGCTCTACACCATTTAATGTCTTCCTTTACCTGCCATTTTGGATTCAATATTCCATTGTATGATTTTCATGTTGACTCCGAGGAGGAACTAATGAAGAAGTTAAAACATGTAGTTAGGGTAAGAACCAAAAGCTTATATTCTTTATAACATTCCATGTCTTTAAATCATATCTGGCCTAGCTTGCTCTTGTGATTTCCAAGATTAAAGGGTTTAACAGGAACTAAAAAGAACCAATTATTTTCTTAAGACATAGTGCCTTGATGTTTTGTATGTATATGCAATAGGACATTTGGGAGTGTTGCATATAAGAATAAAGTCATGGTGACCTTGACATTTGACCACAAGGTCAAATAATATTTTTTTATCATACAACTTTGTCCACAATACCTCTAGTTGGGCATAATATAAAACCTTTCTCATATGTGAGACAGAGGTTCTGAATTTCCTGAATTTATTTTAAATATGGCCATCATGGGAAATAATAGTTTTTGACTGGTATCATATTAAGAAAAACTTCACAAGGCTGATTTAATTGTAGTCCTACAAGAATCATCAATGGACGATCCTCCAATAAAGATTCCATATCTTCTGATATGATATCCAGTATGGACACCAACAGGATTATTGGTTTCTGGTTGGATATTATGGTACAAATGTATGCTTGGCAGAAACTTAACAATAATTGGCTATGAATAGTTTTCTGCAAAATTTGTGTTTTTATGTCCCTGTGTTACCCTTTTCTGTCTTTCAGGCCAAATATGTTGATATTTTTTTACACAATGTTTTTGACCACGATATACAAGTCAAGTTCAAATTTGGTAAATATTGCTTTTATGATTGTTCCAGAGTTATGCTCGTTATATATGTATTGAAAAATGTCAAATTGGTGTTTTTGTGCTCTGTCTTGACCGAGCATTCTGACATTTTTAAACAATGATTTTGACCACAATACACAAGTCAAGCCCCTTAATCAGTTGAAATATCACAATTTTTGTGGTTTTCATGCTCAAAGTGTACATGATGCATAGTACTTCAAAGGCATATTGTCTACGATTTTGTTGAAAAATGTTAACTGTCTATTTAAGCTATCATTAAACAGTTATGCTGCAAAAGATACGATTGGGGTTCTTTTTTTGACAAAAAAGACCCAAATCTATTGTTAACGGAATTATTGTCCAGGATGACAAAAATTCAAAGTGAAAGTAACAGCGCCACCTATAAAAAACGGAAGTTTGGAACTCTCGGGGTTTTAGCTTTGAGGTAAGGAAAATACTGTTACGATTCAAACACTTCAAATTGTCACGCTCATTTAATGTTGTTTGAATCTTAACGTTTCGTAGCATATTTCGCCAATAATTCAGTGTTTAATCTTCATTTTATGAAGGTCAGTACAGAAAACAACAATAATTTTGGGTATGAAAAATTACGGTTTTGGTAGACAATATGCCTTTAAAGTATGTAAAGTGCTTGAATCGATTTAAAGTATGTAAAGTGCTTGAATCGATTTAAAATCCAAGATGGCTGCCACCACCACAGGACACAGTTACATTAGACACTATGGGAAAATGTAAAACAAAATATAATTCTCAGAAATTAAAACTTCATTGCTTGTTTGCTCTGAATTGCAAACAAAAAAACCCTTAATAATTAGTTAATTTATTGCAATTTAAAAATTATTAGTCCCCTACCGACAAAGTCGAAGGGGACTTTAGGTTTGCACTCTGTCCGTCTGTCCATTGTCCGGCAGATCAGTTTTCCGCACTTTTTTTCGTCGTGCTTGCAGATATTGATTTGATATTTGGTATATAGCTTAACCATGACAAATTACAGATCAAGTTCAAATTTGGTTCCGGTCGAATGATTTTTGGCTGAGTTATGACCCTTGCACTTGTATATTTTGGTCAAATTTTAAGTTTTCCGAACTTTTTTTTTATGTCCTTTGATATACTGTAAATTCAGAAATTATTGCGATCTTCGAAAATGTTCACAGATTGCAATTTTTATTATTGTGAAGCATGAAGTCCTCTAGTACAAATGGATACATATGATTCTGAAATACGAGGTTTAATTATTGCGATTTCACTTCAGTCGCATTTTTCGCAATAATAAAAACATCGCAATAATTTCTGAATTTACAGTATTGACTTCATATTTAGTATGTGGCTATATCTAGATGAGTTACCATTTAAGTTCAAATTTTAAGTTTTCAGTCCGGCAGATCAGTTTTCCGCACTTTTTTTCGTCGTGCTTGCAGATATTGATTTGATATTTGGTATATAGCTTAACCATGACAAGTTACAGATCAAGTTCAAATTTCGTTCCGATCGAATGATTTTTGGCTGAGTTATGGCCCTTGAACTTGTATTTTTTGTTCAAATTTTAAGTTTTCCGGACTTTTTTTGGACGTCCTTTGATATATTGACTTGATATTTGGTATGTGACTATATCTAGATGAGTTACAGTTTAAGTTTGAATTTTGTTCTGGTCAAATGATTTTTAGTCCCCTACCGACGAAGTCGAAGGGGACTTTAGGTTTGCACTCCGTCCGTCTGTCTGTCAGTCTTTGTTTTGCATTTAGGTCAGTTTGAATAAGGATCGGCGCATCTCGTGTCTCAAAGACACAGTTTTTAGTGTAAGTGCACCAGGATATATTTGGACTTAGGGGTATTTATATTTAGTTTATACCAAATTTGGAAGGAAGTTAAGCATTCTATTCTCGTATTACTCAGCCGGTAGGGGACTATGTATTGCCATGCAATACTCTCAGAATGCTTGTTAATTATTTTTTTTAGGTAGAAATGGTTAACAGGTGTAAATATATTAGACTTGTTGAACGACAAGGTACACCAGAATTAGCTAGACAGGTTTTACAACTGTTGATGGACCAGAGTAGTGGTTCACTTCCCTTAATGGAGCTCAGTAGTAGATATAAATCTATATTTGGAACAGAATGTGATATTGGACAACTCAAAGATGAACTATTGGATTACGTACAGGTTTGTAAGACTATCTATTTCCTGCTTTTTTTTCAGATTAAATATATTATATAGAATTACGGTAGTTAGATGGTCCAGATGAACATTATTTTCTTTTATTATATAGATAGCTGTGAATTACAGAATTTTCCGAGTTAAATAAAAATGATAATTTCACTGGTTGTTTTTAATTTCACTCTCGCTACATTTCGCGCCATTTTGTTGTCAGAACGCGCAATTTCGTTGTCGGAACTACTTTTCTGACAATGAAATGGCACGAAATATAGCGAGAGTGAAATTAAAAACGATAATTTCACTGTGAAATTATCGTTTTTATTTAACTTGGAAAATTCTGTTATTCTACACTACACACGTAATAAAGTGCAATTAAACTCATTTTATATTAAATTCGATTGGAAACATTTTTATACGCCCGTCTCGAGACGGGCTGTATTGTGTGATTGGGTGTGGTGGCCAACGGACGGCGGGCGGAAGAGGAAGGGGAAGGGGAAGAATCCTATTTATTTTGGGGTCATTGGGTCAAAGGTCAAGGTCACCATTACTATACATATAATTTTTGACAACAGGGTCGTTTCCGCACAATAACTTTAGTTCTGTATATCGGATCTTTACCAAACCCCGGGGTATAGAAATGGAACCGAGAGCTTCTTCGGCTTGAAGGGGCATCCATCGGTTGTGCTGGATGTATAAATCCACAACCAACCCGTCCTTCGGATGAGACATAATTTATGATAAATAAAACTGAGGTCCCGTATTGAGAGATTGCCACACTCTTCCCACATTAAAGAACCCAGTGTAACAGCTCATTATGAGCATTATGCTCATGATGAATGGTCCATAGGAGACCTGTTGCACTGGCTAAATTATCCATCCCTACCCATCACCTTTCCTTGTTTCGAGTCCCGTGGCATTTAAATTAATTTTTTTTTACCTATTGGCCTATCCGTCCCCCGTTTTCAACCTACATATTGATTTATAGTAAACATATTATCGTCCTGAATATAGCTGAAAAAAATTGCTCGCTGGATGTTAAACATCAATCAATCAATTAATCATTTCATCATGTTTCATAGTACCAGTATTATGATTCTTTTGATGGGGTTACATTTAGATCCTGACTTTTTCTTATGTTATCCTTTGTAATAGTGGATGAATTATTTCTGGATTTTCGAAGCTGAACTTATTGTAGACATGTTAGAGATTGGTTGGAATCTGTGGATCCATTGGCCTGAAAATCGAGTTTACAAATAAGTACCTCACAAAAGACCTGTGAGATGGAAATCAAATTTTTAAATGCTCTCGTCCTGAATATAGCTGAAAAATTGCTCGCTGGAAGTTAAACTCCAATCAATCAATCAACCAAACTTGGCCACATGACTCCCCTGTGGAAGGGGAAGAAACATATTTATTTTGGGGTCATTAGGTCAAAGGTCAAGGTCACTGTTACTATGAATATTATTTTTGACAACAGGGTCGTTTCCGCACGATAACTTTAGTTCTGTATATTGGATCTTTAACAAACTTGGCCACATGATTTCCATGTGGAAGGGGAAGAAGCCTATTTATTTTGGGGTCATTAGGTCAAAGGTCAAGGTCACCATTACTATAAATAGAATTTTTGACAACAGGATCGTTTCCGCACGATAACTTTAGTTCTGTATATTGGATCTTTACCAAACTTGGCCACATGATTCCCCTGTGGAAGGGGAAGAACCCTATTTATTTTGGGGTCATTACCATTATACCATTCGATAATTTATATAGATGGGCATATTTTGTGATGCACCAGAGGTGTGGAAATACAATGCCTGACTTGCCCGACTCGTACACATAACCGAACGGGCAAGTAAATTTTTGTGTATTGGTTGTCCGTGGACAAGTAAAAATTGGCCATGTTTTCTGGGGGGGAAATCAAATATCTTTTGATAATTTTCAAAAGATCATAAAATACGACATAACAAAAATCTGTAACTTTGTCAGTTAAAAGTTTATGACTAAAAATAGATCGATTGTTTGGACAGACAAATTAGGTATGCAACTTCAGATTTTCGAGTTTTTGCATTAGCATTTCTCATTGACTCGGGATCGACGCCTAGGTTTTATATTCTGTATACCGGAAATTGAATTATTGATTTTTCGAAAGATGGACAAGTTTGTCATAAAAACATCAAGAAAAGAATCCGTTGCTACTGCTCCAAATAATGATAAACCGCTGTAAAGAAAGTCGCAGGCGGAGAAGGATCAACAATACGAAAAGAAACGAAAACGTGAATTTCAACAAACATGGTTAATCGATTTTCTGTAGTTGCGATACAAGGAAACTTTAGACAATAAAATTAGATTTTGCATTCTTTGTAGAAAATACCCACAGTTAGCGGACCAAAGGTCAGACTCAGACCTTTTTGTAGGTAAAGTAGTCGACAGAAGGAAATAAGTTAAATAAAATATGGAGTACCTCAAGGCTCAATACTAGCTCCTTTATTGTTTATTTTATATATAAATGACCTGCCTTTAAGTATCTCAAATTGCAACACTGATATGTATGCTGATGATTTTACAATACACATTTCTGGGAAAAATATGTCAGACATACAAACTAAAGTCCAAGAAGACTTGAATAGAATTAAATTGTGGTGCAAGGATAATAATATGTTTATAAATTGTAATAAAACTAAATGTATGACAGTTGGTACAAAGCAAAAACTTGCATTTCAAAATGAAGAACTATTTTTGACTATTAATTCTGAACAATTACAACATTCCTCTTGTGAAAAATTACTTGGAATCAAAATTGACTCAAATTTAAATTGGAAAAATCAAATTGATATTATCTGTTCTAAAATATCATCAAAAATCTACCTTCTTTCAAAAATTAAGGAATATTTAAATCTTGAATCAAGGCAACTTTTTTATTCGGGTTATATTTTACCTTTAATTGCTGTGTTGTTTGGGGAAATTGTTCCAATGAGGGACTAAATCGCATTCTTAAATTGCAAAAAAGAACAGCAAGATTGATATTAGATCAAGATCCCATAGCACCATCTGAACCTCTGTTTAAACAACTTGGATGGATGAGTATTGAACAACAAAGAATCAAATACCATAAATATCTTCTTGTTTCAAAATGTCTAAAGAATGAAGCACCTGTATATTTAAAAAATAGAATCCAATACTTGTCTGATAAAAATCCTTACTCTCTCCGAAATGTTGTGAGTGAAAAATTACAAATCCCAAAGGCAAAAACTGAACTTTTTAAGAAAACTTTTACATACTCTGGACCAAAGGTATGGAATGAACTTCCGTTTTTGATACGGCAAGCTTCCTCTCATAATGCATTTAAAATAAAAGGTAAAAGTCTCATTTTAAATGATGATGTACCTTAAATTACCATTAAATATTTACTAAATCTTTTTGTGTATATTTATTACAATGTATTGCTTCTTGTGTGTAACTTTTGTATAGTGTATTTTACAATGTATGTTGAAATATGTCAATGAGGGCCTCAGGGAAGATTAGTTATTAACTAGCTGTGTAACCCTCTATAAATAAAGAATTTATTATTATTATTATTATTACAAGTGTGGACACAGAAATGTGCTGTCCAAAAGGCAAGTGTGGATGTCAATATTTCATATTATTTAACTTTAAACAAAAACAAAAAATTCATGGACACAGGGGTCCTGGATTTTTTTTAATAAAAAATTAATCCTGGATTATTATTTTTGTTTAAAGTCCGGTTCCGTGTTTTTATTTCAAATCTCCCCCAAGGGATATAAAATTGTACCATTAATAATAAATTAATAAATAATAAATTCAGATTTTCTATTTATAATAAATCTCATTTACAAAACCACTGATATTTGTTCAATTTTTAAGGCTGATTTAAGCTTTAGTCGCAACAAATTTATATTTTTCTCTTTAAACTGTCGAAACATAACATTTATTTTACTCTAAAATTCACCCCCTTTTTTCCCTTTTTTCTTGTTTAAATCAATGATCAACGATATTCCAGAATCAAACAAATGAATAAATATAACATAGCATCTTTCCTTTACATTGTCAAGATTCTATATTTATAAACTATTGACCTGAGTAACCTTGCTAAACCATGCGAATTCAGTGTGTTTTAAATCGGTCATCCAATCAGGACGCTCATTATTGTCCAAGATAAAAATAGACTACACATGCTACTCACAGTGACCCGTGACCCAGATTAGCAGGTATCAGGAATCTTTTCTGTATATGGTATATAATTATTATTATAAATGATTAACAAATCAACTCAATAAATCAACATATCCCCGTATGACAATAAGCCGGTCAGTCATTGGATAATGTTTGATTATTTTTTTCATGTTTGAAAAGTAAACATTTTTTTCTTTTTAATTATGTTCCTCATCTATTCTTGCTCACATGTGTAAAGTTCCATGGAAAAAAGATCGATAATAAAAACACACTGACCCATATTTGTTGTGTACGGTTTTCCCAAATGGCGTCCTATTATGTCACATAAGGCCGATTAAAGGTCAATAAAGCACATGGTTTTGTCTTAGGCTAACCAAACTTAAAAAGTAAACCAGATTTAGAAAGTACAGTATTTTAGCTTTTTCAGTGTAATTGTTTTGTCTGAAAAATGTCGAAAGATGTTTTCTTTTAAATAGTTTGAAATTGAAGTATTAAAAATTAATTATTTGATGCAAATATTAAACTTGCATAAATGGCAAATATTATAATGTACATTTGTATTTAATCCAATGAATTTGGCGTTTTTGCTTGTCAATACAATCTATTAGACTGACTTCATTCTGCCGTATTTTTGGAAAACAATTAATGACTGATTTCAATTTATTTTAATCACATTTAATATCACTCACTTACAATGAACACACACAAAAATGGTGGAATCTGAAAGATCAATCATCATATTTTCAAAGTGTTTTAAAATGCAATTTGCTTGGCCTACATTCCAGAAACGGTCATGAACTGTGATGACGATTATGTCAACAAACCGGAAAGTTAAAAATGTTCAGGGAATATCATCGCTTAAAATATATTTCACAGGCAGAATGACCAGGTAAAAAGGACATTAGTAAAAAGGAGTTTTTTTACTTGTATGAAATTTGGTCAATTCAATCTTACCTGTTTTGATCGCATTTTATAATCTTCAAGTTTTAAAAACTTGCTTCGGTGTCTTATATACGTTATAAATATACAGAATGACGTCATTGGCCTCGTGCTGCGCGGGAATGGTAAATCAAAATAAGTGACCGACTTTATTGCATGACCGAGCAGATGTCACGACATGATATATGTAAGGCATAGTACCAATTCAACAAAAAAGTCTGGGCAAGTGACTTTTTTTTCAGACAAGTAAAATTTCCATTTTGACTTGCCTGGGAACAAGTGCTCAGATCAGATATATCCAAACCCCTGTGCACACATTTCTTGTTTATCTATATAATAACAAGTGTTGCCTGAGGGTAAGTGTGGACACAGAAATGTCAATATTTCATATTATTTAACTTAAAAAAAAAAAGTCATGGACACAGGGGTCCTGGATTTTTTTTTTAATAAAAAACTATTATGTTGCTGACATTAAGTTTCCGGAAATTGGGTTGTCGTATGTCCATATAATAACTTCAAATATACGTGATATCCATACTCGACGTAGCGATAATTTGTTGTTGACATTTTTCTATATTCAAATAATCCTGGATTATTATTTTTGTTTAAAGTCCGGTCCTGTGTTTTTATTTCAAACTCCTCTCATTTACAAAACCACTGATATTTGTTCAATTTTTAACACTGATTTAAGCTTTAGTCGCAACAAATTTATATTTTTCTCTTTAAACTGTCGAAACATAACATTTATTTAACAGTAAAATTCACCCCCTTTTTTCCCTTTTTTTCTTGTTTAAATCAATGATCAACAATATTCCAGAATCAAACAAATGAATAAATATAACATAGCATCTTTCCTTTACATTGTCAAGATTCTATATTTATAAACTATTGTCCAAGATAAAAATAGACTACACATGCTACTCACAGTGACCCGTGACCCAGATTACGTGATGGGTTAAACTGGCGAAACATAACATTTATTATATAACATTTATTTAACTGTAAAATTCACCCCCTTTTTTCCCTTTTTTCTTGTTTAAATCAATGATCAACAATATTCCAGAATCAAACAAATGAATAAATATAACATAGCATCTTTCCTTTACATTGTCAAGATTCTATATTTATAAACTATTGTCCAAGATAAAAATAGACTACACATGCTACTCACAGTGACCCGTGACCCAGATTACGTGATGGGTTAAACTGGCGAAACATAACATTTATTATATAACATTTATTTAACTGTAAAATTCACCCCC
>MJUT01017127.1:663430-688894 GCA_002080005.1 Gigantidas platifrons | reverse complement strand
CGAAAAATGGATTAGTCTATTTAAAGTAGGGTCTTAGCCCTCTAATAAAAATAGTGTTCTATATTCGGTATAGCTTATTAGGATTAAACCATGCATAGGTTATAACATAACATGTTCAAAATATGTGCAAGAAGTGAAAAAAGTGTGTATTTTACATTAATCGATGGATTTCAGCAACTTATAACATCCTTTTTCACCCCACTGAAACACATATGGGAAATTCCGAAATTCCAGCGTTTGAGGTGCCCAAAGGGTAAATTCTTGTAAGCACCGGCCTCTTTCAATTAAATTTGAAAGATTTTTGTCATTGCAACCCCGTTCACAGTTGCCCAACAGGAGTCCACAGGAAGTCCACGTGTCACAGTTTAGAATAATCCTTCTGGTAATCCTTCAGGACCTTACAGTACCCCGTGACCCACATTAGCACGACTCACCAATATTTTCTTAATAATGTTGTTTAAATACTATAACTAACTGACGAGTTTCATTATCAAAAATATGTCACTCATGACCAAATAACATTGTAACTGACTCATGCGCTGTGCACATTTGTGAGTTACTGCGTTATTTGGTCATTCGTGACATATTTTTGATAATGAAACTCGTCAATTAGTTATAGTATAAGTATTGCAGAGAGTATAATAGGACGAGCTGTGATACTAATGATAATGTATGTCTTGACCTTTGAAACTGACATTTATTAATTTTTTGTGGTAATTTCATAATGTATTTGACCTCACACTGACCGCTAGTTTTCAATTTCAGTGTCAGTTCTTTGATACTGTCAATATTTCTCGCTGAGATCAAAGGAAAAATGTCTAAATTACATATTTTTATTAAAGTTTTATTCCTTATCAATTGATAATTTAATAGGCAGAAATTTACAAAACCAGGAAACTCAGAAATGACATATCCAGTAAACAGAAATTGAAAATTCCAGTACACAGAAATTAACAGTTTGGGGGTACAGAAATTGAAAATTCCAGTACTCAGAAATTAACAGTTTGGGGGTACAGAAATTGAAAACAAGAGTAAGCAGAAATTAATTGACAAATAAAGTAAAGTAATTGACGACTATAGCAAAGACAAATAGACAAATCTATAGAACAGAAACTGTAATTATGTAATTGTAAAACAATTGCTTTCTCTTTATAGCTATGATTTTAGCACATTATTTGTAAGTATAACCTGGAGAAGGCTAATCTTTATACCTTCATGTACTGGTAAATAAACAGGTATGGCCATTCGATTAGAGAGTAGATTCTATATGATAACTATGTATATTTCAGATCACTGGAGATGATGAATCAGGTATTATCAGTCTCACCTCCCTCCAAGTATTTGCTAGAGATGTAAGAATATTATTACAGAATGGTCTACAAGTCTATGTTTCTGACTTTGAGAGGGTTTACAACGATCGTTTTGGTGTGGAATTAAAACCAGCTTTATTTGGTCATACTTCTGTAGAAAGTTTATTAGAAGCTATTCCTCATGTTGTTCAGTTCCAAGGCAAACCTCCCAGGAGATATGTGGAGCTAGCTCCCGACCTTGATGGTAACATATTTTTAATCAAAGAATCAATTCGTAAATGCAGGCATAAAATAATAAGAATAATATGGAAGATAAACGGCCACAGTGCACATTTAAAGATGGCAAGATCTGGCAAGATTAACAGAATGCCGATTAATGAGATTTGGACAAATCTGTGCACCTTTGGTAACAAAGGATGCCAAAAATTCCCCTTGGTTAAAACAAGAAAGAACGAGGGACACGCTCTCCACATATGACGTCTCATATTCGCATTGCCCCTTGGTTACCCTACATTCAAGGGAGTGAAGAAAATAAATATTTATTTGTAATTTAAGCAATTAACCTGGTAAGCTCAAACTGGAACCAGTTCAGAACCGACCCCTCATGGTGGACATGAGATGAACTTGCCCCAACTTCCTGCGGTAACGCAGAAAAGTTATACTATAATATGATCCGACGTAGAATAACGGAAATAATCGTGACCCCAAATCTTGCCAGATCCCGCCAATCAGGCAACTGTGACAAGACAATTTATTTTAAATTACAATATATATTTGAAAATAACACAAATATGAAAAAGCTTAGACAAGTAAAGTACAATCAACAACGATGGATTTGACAAATTCTTAAAAAGATCATTCTGATTTCATTTGTCTATGGAGATTTGTCAGTCATTATGAAAATAAAACACGGTAGCTATAGTTTATTACTCCTGACCATATTTGGGAAAATAATATAAAAATTCTGATGCTAAATGAAAGCACAATTGGTAGTTAAGTCTGCTAAAACACATTCTGGACTGAATTCCTTGATCAAGGCATCACACCAGTTACAACTGTCCATCTGCAAAATGCACACCAAGCTTCCTCCGGCTGATCCGCCAAACGCCGACAAAATGCCAAAATCCATAGATATATTAGCTGTCAAATCCACATGTGTAAATCCATATAATTTCCCTTAAATTTACTCCGGTCGACCTGAAAAATTAATAAAACAGCAGCAGAAATTGTTGGTAGAAAGGAGGGGAGGGGGGAGGAATTAAAAATTTTCGACTTGGTTTTTCAATTAAGTTTTTTAAAGGATGGAAATGACGTCACATGATGTATAAAGTTTTGGGGCCGTACCCGGGAAAGATAGATTGTTCCGGAATTTCTCTTTCATTAAATTGGTTTATCTTTTTAAAATGATAAACCTTATTAATCAAAGAATCAATTTGTAAATGCAGGCATAAAATAATAAGAATAATATGGAAGATAAATGGCCACAGTGCACATTTAAAGACGGCAAGATCTGGCAAGATTAACAGAATGCCGATTAATGAGATTTGGACAAATCTGCGCACCTTTGGTAACAAAGGATGCCAAAAATTCCCCTTGGTTAAAACAAGAAAGAACGAGGTACACGCTCTCCACATACGACGTCTCATATTCGCATCACCCCTTGGTTACCCTACATTCAAGGGAGTAAAGAAAATCAATATTTCAGAACCGACCCCTCATGGTGGACATGAGATGGCCTTGCCCCAACTTCCTGCGGTAACGCAGAAAAGTTATACTATAATATGATCCGACGTAGAATAACGGAAATAATTGTGACCCCAAATCTTGCCAGATCCCACCATATGAGCGTGTCTCAACACACTCACTACCATACTAACCCCCCACCCCACCCCCTTTATTTTTGAATTACTAGTATTCCGGAGGAAATATGCGATAATTTGAGTCCGAAGATAGAAAATATTCCAATGCCCATTGTACAATGTATGTTGTTGAGATAAACTTCATTGCCTCTGTCCGATAAATGGCTTATGCATGCCATCATAACTATACAGATTCCATATCTTTTCCATCATGCCAATATCTCCTCGAGAGTATTTTGCTCCAAACCACTTTAGCGTTTGGAAATAGCAATTTAATACGTAAAATATCTCTGGTTATAGTATATTAACAAGATCAACACTTTTGATTTGGTCAGCTTATTGGGACCGTGCTGAATGAGCAACAGAGATGGGGGGAGGCAGGTCGATCTTTTGCCTGTGCCGCTGTTCCGCCCAACTTCCTCCACAACATTACCCCTTTTCTCGAACCTGCGAATGGACATTCCCTTGCTATTTAGTCCAAGATTTGGGTCCCCAATTCGTGAACTCATATTACTCAGTGACCAATATACTATGGAGGAGCCGAAAAACCATATGGTCATCGAACCTGCAAAATGAATGTATGTTTAATATCGGAGTAATTTTAATTTGAATCCGAATTGATTCCATGAGTTATGGAATGATGAATCTTCATCGACGTTTATAGGAGAGCTACCCAATGCATATAACTGAATATTTCCTGAAAATTAAACCAAACATTAATAACATGAAACAAAACGAATATTTACACATGTCTAATTAAAATATACATGTGTATGTACAATGTATACATTTACCATGTACCCTGGGATAAAAGAAAGATTAAATGTCTATTTAAATTTGTGCATGAACACTATCCAGTTGAAATTAGAATTTACAATCTACAGTTTGCTCCCATTACATTTGTGCATCAGCCATCTGTGAGAATACAGTTTGTCATGGGATGTGTATTACATTTAGTGCATCTGTGAGAATATCTACAGTTTTTGCCGAATTTACACTGAAAACCTCTATTGAAATTTCTACAAACTAGACCAGGGTTATTCTGGCGTTGAGCATTTGCTGAATTCAGCCCGCTTGGGTATGCTGGACTGTTAACATTACCAATTGTGGTATTGACGGAGGAGGGAGTGGACACGCATAACATCCATAATTCCATATCAACTACACCCCATGAAGAAGAAGGGGAAAGGGCCTTGCACAGTCGATACTGTTCGTCGTAGTTAACCCAGCCTTGAGGGTAACCCCTTGAAGCTGCCATTCTGACTGTGTGCATGTATTTAAAAAATTCAATGCCTTTGTTTGGCCATTTTTCAAGCGTTACGCTTGCATAAACCATAAATGCAGAGGACCATATGTGTATATTTCTAATCGGGTTGCTCGTTTTGTTCACAACGGCTAAAGACCCCCCTTTTACTGCCAAGTCACCTTCAATGCCTTGTTCATTTGCCAGCTCCCGTGCAGATTTTAATAACAAATGAAAATCAATGAAATCTCCTTTCCAAGCTTTTTCCTTTAATTTTAGTGGAATATGGGATGAAATGGGATAAAAAATACTGGGCATTACATCATGGGACCTGTTTACCTGCAATCGTGAATCAAGTGAACCAGAAAAATATATCCCTCCCGCGGAATCCGTCATAACTAATGGTTGTGGAAACATACCTAGATTACTGCTCTGGGGTGGCCGATTTCCACTTGAACTACTTTGGGTATTTAAGGGAGTGCTGTTGGTGGTCCCTATCGACTGAGATCGTTCTTCTTCTTGGTTTCCCGGTATGTAACTTTGAACTTCGGAGACAATATTCACTACTGGGCTGTGTGAGATTGATAAATGTTGTTGTGGTCCAGATGCGCTGCTTTGTGAAGTTACTTCCAGGGCTGTTTGTGTTTTTGGGGCCCTATTAAAAATTTTCGACTTGGTTTTTCAATTAAGTTTTTTAAAGGATGGAAATGACGTCACATGATGTATAAAGTTTTGGGGCCGGACCCGGGAAAGATAGATTGTTCCGGAATTTCTCTTTCATTAAATTGGTTTATCTTTTTAAAATGATAAACCTGACTATTATGGAAACATTCATCTTCTGTTGATTTATAAGTGGGTGGTATATAGGCATGGTCACAAGAAAGAACGTTTTAAAACATGTCAAAACTAAATTTTTTATCAGTAGGGATGTTTGTATTTGTACTTGTTACTGGTAATTAAACTTGTAGTTTTACTCAGTATCATGAGTATTAAGCTGCTGCAAAATTTAACATCCCATTAATATATTATATGTGTGTCTGCTGCATAGTATAACATCTCATTATGTGTATATTTTAAGCAAAAATTATATCTAAGTGAAAAGAGATTAGGAAAATGTTCATAATGAACATATTTTTTCTCTCCCTATTTCAAGTATTTATACAATAGTTAGGTGAAAATCTCTGTAATATGTGAGGTATTTGAATTACAAAGTTCCTGTTGAATAAAAGCATGAATCAATATTGAACCTGGCAAATTACATTCCTCAAAATTGCTGGGGGTCAGATCATTATTCTGACAGCCCATTGCTCCGACGGTCCATTATTCCGACAGCCCATTTCTCCGACAACCCATTATTCCGTCAAAAGTAGTATAATTATATTAAAACCTGTTGTTTTTCTTCTATACCTAACGGAAGACTGACTTTAATCTTTATACTCACTGGGCGGATTGTTTCTGTATTAAACTAAAGGGTAAATATAGGGTCAATGTCAAATGTCATGGTGCTAGCAGATTCCTTACATCATGACGACATGAGAAATCTCAGTACCAATTTCGGATGGTCTAACACTTCTACATTTTGGATTTAATCATGAAAAGTTTACACCGCCACCGTTGCGCGAGACGACACAAAAATTATTGGAGGGAGGGGGGTACTTTTTTATTTTTATTTCTTTCTCTGATTTTTACCGTAAAAAAAAAAAATCCGGACGAAAATCCCAGCCCCCGCCCCCTAGCCTTCTTCCATCCAAAAAATATCAAATGGTCCGTGCCTAAATTGCATGAAGTTTTAATATTATTTTGAAATTTTGAAATAAATTAAACGAAAATGGAAAATGAATTATAATTTGAAGGTAAAAATGTGGGAAGGGAGCAAATTCGTGTCTGAAAATAAAATCTATTTGGCCTATAAATCACATTTGAGTTCTCGATCATGCAACAAACAAAGTAGCCAATTTCAGTTCAGAGGTTTTTAATAGCAATTTTTTTTTACCATAAATGTAAACCTTTACCTCCACTGCTGCCAAATGACCATTTGAATATCTGTTTACCACCAATGCAGTAAAGGACATTCATACACTGGAAGATATATGTCACACTTGGTTTTCATTCCTCAAGCCATTTTTCAGAAATTTTGTTCGAAGTTAAGCCATGGATTTGTGGATGGAGTTCTATTTTATATTGTCGGAAAAATGGGCCATTGGAGTAATAGGCTGTCGGAATAATGGGTCGTCGGAATAATAGGCTGTCGGAATAACGGGATGTCGGAGCAATGGTACGCACCCAAGTGCTGTACCATCTGGAGTTTAAAAATAAAACTGGTGTATTTTATTTATCGAAAACCAACAAAATGCTACTAGGTAACTAACACTTGGTGAGAAGAGGTTAATTCAATATTCACTATGCACACAATTTGTTTTGTTTCATTTAGGTATTGGTAAAAGGTTAAGATAATTTGACTATACACATAATTTGTTCTATTTCAGGTAATACTCTGGCATCGTCAAATACAAAATCTGTCAGTCTTTTACTACTAAGTAACAGTCCAACCAATGGTAGGTTAGCTTAAGAGCATTAATGATAGTAAAATACTACATAATTGTCCCCCTCGATAAAATCTACCCCTCTTATAAGTCTGTTTTTTCATTGCAGAAGGGGTGGCCTTATGAGAAGGGGACTACTGTATGAATCAGATGAACGATGCATGCTCTTGAGAGCCTCTTGTATTAGGTATTCATTGTCAATAAACATTTTCATCTTGTTCTCCTACCCCCAATTTATAAATCCTGTTTCTTTACCTAATGTATTAAGACCATGCTATAAAAATATCAAAATAACATGCCTAAAATATTATCATTTTTAGTCATATCAGTTCCAAAAGTACAAATGCTTTACATAGATTTTAGGGTTTAGTTTGACTTTTTTATTAGATTTTTGGCTGGAAGCAATTGTGCAGATTCTATTCAATCAAACGTAGAATTATATTTGACTTTCTTTTGATTTTTCAGATTCACAGAAGATAAAGAAGTTACTACCTTCTAGACTAGACCTACTGAATGATCCTGTGCCATCCTCAGTACCATCACCAGACCTTCATCCTAGAGAAGAATCACCTAGAGATTTTATCTCATTTGATTTAAGTACTTATTCAGGTAATACAGGTGTCTAATATAAACATTTTATTGGTAATAATATAACTGATACAAGTAATGTATTGATATCTAGATACAAACATACTATATTATTGATTAGGATCTTATTTTAAGATTTAGATTTTCTTCCTATGTTTGTATTTTTATACTGGATCTTGATTTTCTTTGGATATCTGAATTGTTCTGGTTTTAGATTATCTTTAGATGTCTGAACCACAATGGTGGTGTAATGGTTAACGACATGTGGCTGTTGTTTCAGAGTGAGCTAGCACTAAACAAATCTTAACTACGGGTGGTGATCATTATCATCTCATTGAATGTAACTTGTTCTCACAATGATATTGCTGAAATATGGCTCATTTGGTGTTGAGCTACAGTCACTGGCTCACTCTTTGGATGTCTGTATTGTACTATGTCATGAAATGTTGGTCTTCAGTAACAAGTAATTGGCATGTTTATTCGGGTCAGCAGAATTAAGTTAAAACCAATGTAATAACATGAAGATTTTATGACCATCACAATTCTTTCTTCTTTATTTACAAGCCTGTAACCAATATGGCGTGGGTTCGCGTCCAGCTTTGTAAATTACAAAAAGGGTGCACTCAACTCGCATGTAATAAAGTTTACCAGTTGCTTGCCCATGGTCGGCGGTTCTCTCCGGCTTCCTCCACCACTAAAACTGGTCGCCATGATATAGCTGAAATATTGTTGAAAGTGGCGTTAAAAGAATCGATAACGTCAAAAGAAAATAACCTAAAATAATGACAATAAAAAGCTAACAATCTGAAAACATAAATAAATTCAATTTTGAAAATTATGCATTTTATCTTTCAGACATATATTTTATATAAATCTAAATAAAATAATGTGAGGCATAATTATGAAACATAATACATAATATCCATATGTCTGTCTTGAAACGACCGCAAACGTATAGATCTATATAAAGTTGTGTTGATGTAAGGTGAAAAAATATAAAATAATAAAGAGGCTGCTATTTCGATCAAAATTAAAACAAAATTATATTTAATTGAAAAAAAAAAAAAGATATATAAATCACCAAAAGAGACCAGAAAGAAGACCAACCTGAAGATGTTGAGCTCAAAGCGATTGTTGCATTCCCAACCACAGGCACTTGGGTCCAGGATATTTTCTTCTTCAATTTTATCAATAAAATGTGCATCTACAACGTATATGAACCCGTTTGACATGCTTCGTCGTGAAATAAACGCCTTTAGAACTATACCCCATTTTCATGAAATAAACGCCTTTAGAACTATACCCCATTTTCATTAGGAAAATGGGGTATAGTTCTAAAGGCGTTTATTTCATGACGAAGCATGTCAAACGGGTTCATATACGTTGTAGATGCACATTTTATTGATAAAATTGAAGAAGAAAATATCCTGGACCTAAGTGCCTGTGTTCCCAACGCCACCTGCAGCAGACCTTATTGCATTTCCGGAAGCTTCCAACGTTTGCCCCCTTGGTCCTCCCACTATGTTGGCTTGCGTAACAGAAAAATGAATCAAAAGTCGAGCAGTAGCCAAGTTGTCCGGTTTGCCTGTAAGCGGGATAACGTCTTTCATTGTTTCCCCTTAAAACAAAATGTAATATATTTACAAACCGGTTGTTGAGAAAATAAGAGTAAAATCCCGTGAAAAATATTGAATAAAAAATACACTGCAATTGGATCAATTCAATTGCAAATAATGAGTGATACCATAATTATGTGATTAATACACAATTAAAATAAAATACACATTGCATTTATATATATATCGAAAACTCCATACTGTGCTGCATGCATATTCAATAAAGAGCGGGGATTACATATCGCCAATAAACATCCCATCTCTTTTCTACTCAAGTTTTAGAGAACATTTAAAAAATCTTTTAATTGTTGTTCCGTCTCTAATTTACCGATCGTTATATCAACATAAAAACTTATCTGTTATGAACGTCTATATAGTCAAAATCAATCGTAATTTACTGTGCAACAAACAAATCCATACTAAGAAAATAATGGCTTACCGGTTAATCGTTCAAATTCACTGTGTAGTTCATTTAGTGCATAACTCTCAACCGGGTAGTCCTTCTACAACCTGGCTAATTCCAAGGTAACATTATCATCATGTACTTTCAAAGCATTAATTACTGGGATTAATGATTTTCCTGCCAGGCGAATGTTTAGCCTTCAAAACCAAAGGTGTAGCAGTAGCCATCTGTAAAACAAAATAAACAGATAACGGTGCACTCGACTGACTACTAAACACTAATAAAAATCAATACCGCTAGAAACTCGCATTACCACGTGCAAGCTATATACTATAAGAGATTCGTCAAACGACCGAAACCATTCTCTCCATATAACATATATAGACAAAAATAAGCAAGAGTTCAATAAAAATGCAAGACCTTAGAAATAATTGAAAATTTAAATAAAGTTGGTCTCCGTCCAAAATTCCTGATCAAACCAAATAAAGTAAATTAAACAAATTGGGTTTCCGTCCGAAACTCCTGACCCTCAAGAATTAAAAAGAAATAAATTAACCGGGTCTCCGTCCGTAACTCAGGACCCATCACATAATACAAAAAATTACAAAATAGTGGTCTCCGTCCGAAACTCCTGACCATGATCAAGAATTAAAATAAAATAAGTTAACCGGGTCTCCATCCGTAACTCCTGACCCAACATAAAAATAAAATAAATTACAAAAGAGGGGTTTCTGTCCGAAACTCCTGACCCTTCATAAATTATAATAAAACAAAAATCTCGCCATAAAAAATCTTTAGACCGGCCACGTGTAAACGAAGACAAGAGGAAACACAGGTCTGTGCGCTCTGAAGTCGCGAACTAAAATGAGGGTTTGATTCACTTCTCGCGAGATCTCGCTTAGGATAAAGTAAGAGTGTGGTTCAACGAACCATGGATAGAATTGATTAGAGTTAAATATAGTAGAACCAGTCCGTGATTATGTCATGTCCATCAAACAGGTCTATAGTAAAAATCAATTAATCAAAATAATATCAACATACTTAATTACACTTTGTAATTAATCTGCAATAAAAGAAAGTAATTAAATAATTCCATTTAATTAAATTATTACCAATGACAATACTGAAAAATAATAGAAATACAAAAACTTATAAAATGATTAAAATACAGGCTATCACATTTCTACCGAATTATTACGTTTTTTATGCAAAATGAAAGTTCATTGCTTGAATGGGCACACATTTTGACGATGGTTCATATAGTGCTGTGTGTACTGTATTACACAAGGGTGCTCCAGTTACACACGATTATATCATAATGAAAGAAAGAAAGAAAGAAATATTTTTTTATTACTAATCAAAGTGCCCACAATGGGGCAGCATAATTATACAATAAATCAGATATACAAAATGGAAATCTATATAACTATGCAGATGACAATACTCTGTCTTTCTGCAGTCCTGATTTTGATTTATTAATTTCAACTTTGGAATCTGAGTCAAAAATACTTATCGAATGGTTCCGGGTGAATAAAATGCAAGCAAATCCGGACAAGTTTTGGCTGTTGGCAAAAATACTTATGATAAAAACCCTTCTATACATATTCAAAATTCTGATCTTACTTGTGAAAAAACTTAAATTATTAGGTATTGAAATTGATTATCAGTTAAACTTTGATGCTCATGTCAGTTCGATCTGCAGGAAGGCTTCACAGCAATTAAATGTTTTAAAACGTTTGGGCTCTCTTTTGAACAGACTAAGTAAACTAACTATTTTTCATACTTTTATTCTTAGTAATTTTAACTTTTGCCCTTTGGCATGGCACTTCTGTACTGAGAAAAATTCAAAAAAGCTAGAAAAGGTGCAGGAAAGAGCACTACGCTTTGTTTATGAGGATTACAACAGCTCCTACGAGGAGCTCCTACATAAAGCTATGGTGCCTTCCTTGCAGATCAGACGGATAAGAACAATGGCTCTAGAAACTTTTAAAATTGTGAACAAAATAGCTCCTGTGTGCTTACAAAATTTAGTCAGTGTAAAAAATTCTAAATATTCTTTCAGGTATGTAAATGTTCTGGACGTGACACGGGTAAAGTCAACTCATTACGGTAAAAAATCTTTCAAGTTTGCTGCCGCAACATTATGGAACAGCCTTCCGAACCATTTCAGGACTGAAAATAGTTTTTCACATTTTAAAAGTCTGATCCAGTCCTGGAGTGGTTCGAAATGTCGCTGTTCTGCTTGCAGATAACACATTTGTTTTAGCTGTTTTTCATTTACTTTTCCTTTTTGTTGCTTTTGGACTGTTATTGCTGTATTTTTATGTTTGATTTCTGCATGAATCTTATTTTTTAAATTGCATTTTTTGCACATCATTCCAGAAATTGGGTAATCAATACAGGTTGATATTATTTTATTCTTCTCGAAATTTTTATTATCTTAAATTATATGCTATAGTTTTAAGAAATTTTAATTCAAATTTTTTGCCAAATTTTTACTGTTTGCACATCTTTCCAGTAATTGGGTAACCAATACAGGTTGATATTATTTTATTCTTTACGAAATTTTTATAATCTTAAATATATGCTATAGTTTTAAGGAATTTTAATTCATTCAAATTTTGTTGCCAAATTTTTACTGTTTGCACATCTTTCCAGTAATTGGGTAATCAATACAGGTTGATATAATTTTGTTCTTTCCGAAATTTTTATAATCTTAAGCATATGCTATAGTTTTAAGAAATTTTAATTCATTCTAATTTGTTGCCAAATTTGTACTGCATGCTATAGTTGATCTATGTATGTTTTAAATTAGTAATGTATGTTGTTATCTTGTGTTGTTCTTATGTTATGTATATGTTTTTATATTTGGTCAAAAGCTCTTCAGAGCTTGTGTTGTATATTTGATTTTATGCCGAATCAAAATAAATTTTTCTTATCTTATCTTATCTTATCTTAAAACAGACATTCACTTTATACAATAATTGCAATTGATTGATTGTAATTCATTACATATACATGTAGTTATACATATATACAAAGAAAAATACATAAACAGAAGTATTTTGTTATTCTACAAGCTATCCACAAGGAACACCAAAAGAATATTTTTATTTTTATTTTTTAGTCTAGGGGAGACAATCCCATAATAAATTGGTATATAATTATTTACTTTAATTTCTATTTAATAGTTTTAATCTTTCTTCAAATAAACATGATATTAATTTCAAAACAACATTAATAACTGCTTTATCTTCTGAACACATCATCCAAATGAATTTGTGTTCTTCTGACAAGGCTGCAAAGTTTTTATATTTATTAATTAACATACAAATGAATAAATATAACATAGCATCTTTCCTTTACATTGTCAAGATTCTATATTTATAAACTATTGTCCAAGATAAAAATAGACTACACATGCTACTCACAGTGACCCCGTGACCCAGATTAGCAGGTCTCAAGAATCTTTTCTGTATAATGGTATATAAACAGAAATGATTTTCCTTTAATACAAAGTATTGTACAATTTAATTTGGTATAAATATTTATTAGTTCAATAGAAATTATTTTAATTTCTATTACTTTGATCCAATTTGAAAAAAAAGGATCAAAGTTCTATTTATATTCCAGTTATCTCCCTTACTATAAATTCCTCAATTCATTTTCAATGTTCTAATCATTGTATTGAAACATAGAATGAAAGATTGTGCGAATACGTTACATTTTGGCGATTTAACAAATTTCTTACCTGTGTACTTTTAATAAATTTTGTTTTGCAAATAGATTGGGGCTGCTAAACTATTTAGTATTATTCATTTATATTTTAAGAACTTGCCGATCAATTATGGCGTTTGAGTGAAGAGGAGAAAACAGGTCAGAAAACACCTCTTTGTATGACGCCTACTTCTGAACTTTTACAACTGGCAGCTAAATGTTTGGTAAACCGTCCTCCAGATCTAAAAACAAATGAAAGTCCAAAAGCTGAAAACTTGACTGACTTCATTAAAAATGGTTGGTGGAAGATGCCAAAGATAGAAATGCCTCAGCAGACGTCTTCTAATGAGAAAGATCAGAGGCATACTGAAGACCTAGATGGTACATGTACATCTAAAATATCAGATCAGGATTCACTATGTAACACTGTGAAGCAAGCTATGAACAAAAAAGACAGTAAAATGAATACACATCTATCAGAAGAGAAGGAGAAATTCAAGCATATGTTGTCCCATTCATCAACGTCTAATGAAGAATCAGCTCGTACACAACTTAAACAGGCAGGGATAAATATGGAATCACAAACCCAGAAACAATGTGTAGGTACAGACTCTATTTCCTATGAATCATTGTTCCGTAGAGATTTCCCATTTGAAACAAGCTCTGTCAGATCTGATACCAGTACACTTAGTGATGCATCTCAAGATTCTCCTAAGAAATCGCCAAGGAAGCCTAGATTGGCAGCCAGATTTGATATACCTTTAGATGGTTGATCACTAATTATCAGTACATCAAACTAATGTGCTGGATTTCATATTCAATTTACTAGTGTTAATTCATTTATTTTCATGAATGTATTTATTTTGTATGCAAACTTCTCATATAATTATGTAGAGTATGAATTTGCATGTTTGTTTTTTTTCAATCCATTAGTGCTAATAGTAGTTGACCATTAACAAGTTCCCACTTGTAAGTATCATGTATCCTTTAACTTATCAATACGTTCCCACTTGTAAGTATCATGTATCCTTTAACTTATCAATACGTTCGTTCCCACTTGTACTTTTGATAAATATCATATGTATCCCTAGATCCCAAATTCAATAAAATTTAGCATCCTATGGAGTTCCTATACAGAACTTGGGGGATCTTCTAGGAAGTTCTAGAGTAATTCCCCTTGAAATTATGAAATTTGTTAAAATTAGTATTGAATTAGCTTTCTCTGACAGTACCTGTACATAGAGGTCTAAAATGTAGAAAGTTAGTATACTATGTAAAAGAAATCTGCCATTTAAATTGCTTCAAGACTATAGCTTGGTCCCTTGAAAATAACTGGTAAACTTGGCCAAAGTTGCCACATATTATACTTGCAATTAGAGTTGGCTGGTTCAATAGTAAAGTCTATTTTTTATTATTAAGACAACTAATCAAACAGAAATATCTCTAAATTATATATATATTTGTTTTCATTTAATTTTAGTAAAATGATGAAGGAAATGGACAAAAATAAAAACTACAAATGGAAACTTGTAAATGGTTAGGTACTAAATGTTTGTGTTTATTTTTGTGTATTGTCGTTAGTGTCATTGTATATTTAGTTTGTACATTTTGATGTATTGGAATTTTAAACAACATTCCTAGTCATTTAAATATGTGCAGGTATGGCAAGACAAAATAAGAGTAGATGAGCATACTTTTAATTTTTTCTCATGAGGAAACCTTGGGTATAAAAATAGAACTTAATTCTTCTGCTGTGCATCCCCTAAAGAAAGGGTAAACTGTTTGTTGTTTAAGTATACACAACTTGTCTTATGTTGTGAGGAGCCAGGGTGGTTCAATGAGTTAGGTAGTTGGATTACCTAACAACTCATACAAACCTATCACCAATATGGCTGGGTTCGCGCCCAGCTTTGTAAATTACAAAAAAGGGTGCACTCGACTTGCAAGTGATAAGTTGACCAGTTGCTTGCCCATGGTCGGTGGTTCTCTCTGGGTACTCCCGCTTCCTCCACCACTAAAACTGGTGGTCATTATATAGCTGAAATATTGCTGAAAGTGGTGTTAAACTCAATAAATCAAATCAATCATCTTATGTTGTGAGAATGTCACACTCCTTACACATAAGAGAACAGCAGCAGCTCCTGTATTTTTATGTAATAATTCAGATACTAATTTACATTCAGACAATATATGTCACAGTAGAATACATTAGTGTTTTTTTTAGTCAAAATGGATTAAGAAATTCCAATATTTATAGGATAGAAGCCTCATTTATCAGAGGTTATAAAGCAGTGTAATAAGTTATTTTTTGGTTGGTAATTAGAGACAGAATAATGGTATAAAATAAACCATACTGACACAGAAATAATATGTAGTATGGTTTTAGTCTAGTTTTAGACAAGAGTGATATAAGATAAACCATACTGACACAGAAAAAAATCTGTAGTATGGTTTTAGTCTAGTTTAAGACAGAAGAGTGGTATAAGATATATAGGGTCTAACACCAGGAGAGGTGCAAGATAGTAAAATCTGTGACACCCGAGGGTAAGATTTAAATTGTATCGGACGAGGCTTGTCCGAGTCTGATACGATTTAAATCTTACTTGAGGGTGTCAGATTTTACTATCTTGCACCTTTTATGGTGTTTGACTCTTTTCCTCACCCCTTTCTACCATGTCAATGTTTGTTTACGTTGAGAAAATATAGAGTGCTCTCCCTTGTTAGGTAACTAATGTAAATTAAAAAAAAATTACCTCCCTTGGACGAACGTAAAACAACTTTTTTACAGGCATTTATTGCTGTTGTAGGCCTAGTAGCATTTATAATATACATGTATTTATAAAATGGGTCATTCTGCAGTACTGATGTATGATGTGGGACATTCATACCATTTTTTAAAGTAAAGATATGTTATGATTTTCAAGCTTTTTGTTCACAATAGAACATTTTTCTTCCATATTCAAAATGAAAAAAGATAGTTCCCATCCATTTAATTTGTCTAAACTTAATTTAATGTGTCCTGTCGAAAAAGTAACGCTTGTTACGTAATGTCCAATGTATACCTGTTTTATTTAAATTAGTTTTAAAACAACCTAAATGTTGAATTGAAAATGTTTTTCAACCTTTAGAATATTCAAAGAAACAGTGAAAATGATGTTTTCTGCAGTCAGGAAACTATTTTGTAGCCATACCATTTATGATGTAAATCATTACTTGTCATGATTGCAAAAATCAAAATATTCTATTAAATAAAATGTTCTTTCCACATTGCTTTGTCTTGCATGTACATTTACAGATAATAATTAGATAAAGTAATGTAAAACCAAGATATTTCAGTAATTACATCAGTTACATGATAAAACCCTCCAGTTGATAGAAAAGTAACGCATGTTACAAGGGACGCCAAGTAACGCATGTTACATATGTATCGTGTCCATAAAACACATAATATCCCATTTTCAAACAGAATAGATTATACCAGTAGCTTAAATAGAACTGAGTGCATTGCATATATTAGGAATACCTTCAAATACAATTAAATAAGAATGGTGTGTGACATCAAAATCCTGTGTTCGGTGGCAAGTTCTTGGACACCATATAACATCTGTGTGCATTGCTCGTTACCTGTAACAAGCGTTACTTTCTTGGACACCGACAACAACGCAGGCCTTCCTCTTCTGCGCATAACTGACCGTAAAGTATGTGGTGACGTAACTCAGTAATGGGATTGGCGTATGCAAGGACAGTGAATATGATTGGTCCAAATTGAAAGAAAAACAAGATATGGACTTGAGAACGCTCGTTACATTTTGGACACCGTTTTATGAGCATATTTTAACTTGTTATTATTTCTGAAACGTGTACACTGGATAAACCAGGCTTTGAGAAACAAATTCTTCGAATATTTACACTTGCCATATACGAGAAATTAGAATGTAAATGTGCGTAACATTGTTATCCAAGGCTCTCATTTCTAGTAATATCATTGGACACCAAAGTAACAAGCAAAACTACCTTTTAATTTTCTTCAGAACTTTTATTCAGAATATAATTATGGAGGTTTCATGGACTTAAATTCATCAAGAAAATATCTTTTGACGTACTCCATCCTACCTTTAAACAACTAGCTGCATAACTTGCATGGAATAATTTGTCAAAGTAACCCGCCCCATGTTTGTCCCAATTAATAACCATTATTCTATAGTAATTTCAAACTTTTTATTCATCTGTAGGTGAAAATAGATAACAGAATGCATTTGTTTAATATTTTTTTATTTAACAAATACATGGTGCACACAAAAATAAACATAATGTGCATAGTGCATATATGCAAATAAAGATACATTTTTTAATGCCATCTCCTGTTTTCACCAACTCTGTGGAATGACCCAAATACATTGTATTTTATTGTGAAATACTGCCAAGACACTATAAATCAACAATTTAATTCAACAATGGAAAACAATTGTGGGAAAAACAGCGTGTAGTTTGTCTTAACATGGAGCCTGGGTAATATAGAAAAATCTTTTTCACCTAAATTACCGGACTACTTTATCCAAGGGGTGAGAAAAACCATACTGACACAGAAATAATCTGTAGTATGGTTTTAGTATAGTTTTAGAGGCAGAAGAGTGATATATACGATAAACCATAGACACAGAAAAAATTTGTAGTATGAAGTAAGCAACATTTTAATATTTATATCTATAAAGGAATTGTACAACTATTTCAGATTTGTAATTTCTATAGAAAGAAAATATTTCTAGACAAGAATACAATAGCAACAAGCATCTATTGTAGAATAATCAATATCACAATTGTTTCATTAATCTTTTGTTTAAATGGCCAGATTTCCTATTGTCATCACCCTTCCTCCAACATCATCATTATCATTGTCTTTCTGTACATTCAAAGTTGTCAGAATTATTTCTTTGATGGAAAATCCAAAATTGATATTTGCTGCTTCTCCTCTAAGCAATCACCACTAAGGAGTGATAGCAAAGACTGTTTGGCTAGGAATCAGAAAAAATGTGTCCCAGTGGAGCGACATGTCCACCAGCAGACACTGTTGTTTCAGCGGGCTAGCACTACTAAAATTCCAACTAAGCGTGTTGGTCTATTACAGAGCAGACATCACCACATCAAAAATGTAACATGTTCTTACAATGATATAGCTAAAAAATTGCTGAGTTGGCGTTAAACAATAATCACTCACTCACTCAATCCAAGATAATTTCCACTGACTTAACACCCTATAATTTCCACTGACTTAACACCCTATAATATTTCCACTGACTTAACACCCTATAGGTAAATGGTAAAAAAGATACCCAAAACTGTAGGAGAATAATCATTGGAAGACCCTTTGTTAATGATTTATATGCTGAGTGGAAATTGATCACTATTGCAATGTGTAAAATTTCTTCTTAGATACACTGGGCCAATTGAAGCAAACATTTTGTTGTGTTGGTAGTAAATCAAAGATGACCAACATGATTTAATATAAGAACTTATAAATCACTGCTGTCTGAATCCATATTGTACATTAATAATAGGATGGTCACTTATAAAGATTGTTGTTTATGTATTGTTTTTCATCTGTCTGCCATTGTTAACTTCTGCACAGTTTAATATTCTTGGTGTGAAACTGCTCAACCAAACTCATCAGAGATGATCATTGGGAAGACAAGATTCAGATTTATACAAAAGAATTTGATAATTTGTGGAGAGGGAATATTATGGGATCTGAAAGAGGGAAATTAGGTTAATCTTTAAAAAGTTTTACTTCTCAAGAACCAGCAATAGAAACACCAAAATGTTTGCTGTGTAGCATCATTGTTATATGTAGAATGAAATTTGTATAAATTATGAGCCCAAGCCCTGGGGGTAGACACATTTTTTAATGGGAAATAAAAATAAATTGAGATCTAGTAATAGAAATGGAAGTATGAATAGCATGACTGATCATTTTGATCCACATATTCAATCTTGAACCAATGAGAATGCCAGGGTATATGGGGTTTATGCTGTAAGAATCAAAAGGTCTACTTTAGGCCTCCATGATAAAAAATATCAAGAACCACGAATGGAAACGAGTGATATATCACTAGAATGATATGTTTATATCAACATATATACATGGCTATAGCAGTCCTAATAATGTTTTGTTGAATATTGTGACAATGGTTTGTTATTTTGATAAGAGATATATATTATATGTTAATTTCTACTAATTGCTTTAGATGATGTACATCATGTTTATGTTGTTATGTATGGTAGATTAATGTGATTTACAAAAAAAAACAATAATAACCAATGAACATTATAGTAAGTTAAATTTTGATTAAAGATATACATTTTTTTGTGAATAATGCTTTATTATTTATGTTTGTTGTACGTATAAAATGAAGCTATAGAGTTAAGAAATAATTCATGGAAGTCATAGTTCATATGTAGTTTTAATATGGGCAATATTATTTTTGTAATTTTTTTCTCAATAAAATGCAACAACAAAAATGTTGCCCACAACCGTTATACAAACTATGACATCCATGAATTATTTTGATATATTATTTTTTGAAGTGAAAGTATGAAATCTTGGTAAAGAAAATGCATGTCATAATAAAATTGACTAATCTTCATGTTTAGTTGTTTATTTTATATAGGGTTAGGGTTATAGTGTTTAATGCCACTTTTAGCAATATTTCAGTTGTATAGTAGCAGTGCGTCCTAGAGTACCTGGAGGAAACTACAAACTTGTCGCAAGTCAGACAAACTTTATCACATAATGTTGTATCGAGTACACCTCGCCATGAACAGGATTCGAACAACCAACTTTAGTGGTGACAGCACAGGTAGTTGTAAATCCAACTACTATATGACTATGACGGCCCCTTTTCTATATAGATAGACTGTACTGTCATTTTCCAATTTGATTTTAGAAACAAATAAAATGCTAAAAAAAAATCAGTAACCACCTTGGGTCACTAGTGTTCTTTGGAAACTATATCACTGGAAGACAATTTACAAAAGTCCAAGTTGATAGATGGTTATTTTTTTAATGTATTTTACGAATTATTTTTTAATGAACATGTCAAGACACAAAATAGACATGCTACATTTCCTTCAGATAAAGATGTTATCTTGATAGAAAAGCACACTTTTTAATCCTCTTCACTCATTTCCTTGTCTATTTTTACCTTTTTAATCCTCTTCACTCATTTCCTTGTCTATTTTTACCTTTTTAATCCTCTTCACTCATTTCCTTGTCTATTTTTACCTTTCGTTTTGAACCAATGGACATTAAATGTATTTGAGTATGTACAAAAAAATTGTATATTATCAAAATCTAACCAAGGTATTCATCCCCGTTTTAGCTTGCCTAAACCAAAGAGTCATATGAGGTATTGTCATCACTTGGCATCCATTGTCGTCGTTGTCACCATCGTTCGTAAAGTTTTACATTATTATCTTCTCTGAAACCATGAGCCTATTAAAACTAAATTTGAAATTTATGATGAATGTTCATTGAAAGGTCCTCTACAGAGTTTATGTGTTTTTTCAATATAAACACAGACTTGTTTCAGTAAACTAGCTATATAAAAGTCCAACAGAGTGTGTTAGTCTAGTACAAAGACATCATCTCATCCAATGAAACTTGTTCTTGCCATCATGATATAACTGAAAAACAGCTTATGTGGCATTAAACAACAACAATCACTCACTCACATATGAAGACGCCATAAGGATAATATACTCAGTGTAAATATACATGAAAAAATCAAGCATTTAACTGATCCAATATGTCACATTATTTTCTTGTGTCAGGCAAGGTTTAGGGACTAAACATTAATTTGAAATGTATACAATCATTTTAGATCAAGTAACATTGCAAGATTTCATCAGATAAAAATCAATATTTATCCTGCATTTCTATGATTTTTAGTACTATTAAAGGTGGTCAAATCAGTGTTATTAGGTCCTGGACCTAATAAAGCATTTCTGGTACCTGATTCATGTAGAGCGATAGAAAGAAACGGTAACAGTATAAGTACTGATGTCACAGATGATGCCAATGAAAACGATTAGAATGACACTTGTTTCAGCTATTTTCAATCAATTTGGCAGTTTTTTGATATTGCAGGATAAACACAATATATGTACATTCTCACTAAATATAAAATTGATTTGCACTCACTGCGAAACAGGCTGGGAAAAGCTCGCTTGTCTACCTGTTTCTAAAGATTGTACAAATAAATTTGACATTTTCTGACAATGTACACATATTGTATATTTCTTTTTGCAATAAATATTATAATTGAAGTATAATTTAGTATATGGAAGTAGTAGGACTATTTATAGTTTATTTCTGAAAAGTTCAACTCGATATTATGTTGATTTGACAATAAATATATATTAATGCTCGGGGGCCGTCGTGGCCGTAATCGTATGGTAGTTGGATTTATAACTACCTGTGCAATCGGTGCCTATCACCACTAAAGTTGTGAGTTTGATTCTAACTCATGGCGAGATGTACTCAATACAACATTATGTGATGAGGTTTGCCAGTGACTACGGCAGGTCAGTGATTTTTTCCAGGTACTTTGGTTTCCTCCACCAATAACACTGACTGCCATGATATAACTGAAATATTGTTGAAAATGGTGTTAAACACCATAACCCTAACCCTTTTAAAGTGCTCAAATTAATTCTCAATGGAACACGTATAATATCAACCATATATGCTAAATTTTCCAAATGCTGCACATGTACACACAACTTGGGTTCTATGAAAACCATTTCGGCAGATTTTCTTATCTACTCAACTTGATCTAAATTACATGCAAGGTATTGTCACCACTTTGTCTGCATCCATTTTTAACTTCTCACGATTCAAACGTAAAGTTAGTAGAAGTATTGCTTTCATTGACTAAAATTTCAAATATCTTCAGCTCAGAAACCACATGTGTGATAGAATTACTAAATAGTAAGAATGTTCCTTATATTAGTCCAAGGGGGTTAGTTAAGGTAACATTGGGTACAGTTGTGCCGCTGGCATTTAAAAAATACCTCAACTTCATTTATTCGCTCAGTATGAAAACCATGTATAAATTAAAAGTACAAAAACTAATTATAATAATTCTGTTCTTTTTATTGATATACAATGTATAACAAATATTTCTGATTTCATTGTAACATCATTATTTCTGGAGTAATTATCTTAATTTCGAAGATATCACTGCTCATGAAAACCTATGAATTAATAGACCATTAACACATTTCCTACTTTGATTCTAAAATCATATGTTACATAGGAGTTATTTTCCTTTAAGGTTGGCAAAAGTGTCCTCTTTCATGCAAATGTTCAATGAAAATAACATCCATTTTTTCCCATAATCTGTTCAAAATTTTAATGTTATAAATATAATATAACACATTGTCAATTTTCTATTAGTTATAAAATCATTCTCTGATTCAAATATCTACATATTATGAGAAAGTAATACTCAAATTTGATACCCTTATCATTGCTCTTGCTAGACAGGGTACAATTGTCCCATCATAAGAAAAATAACTTGTATAAAATATACAATTTTAGAAACAAATCCGGAATGTGTAAAAGGTCTATTAATTTAAGACTCCAGTTCTAATAAAGAAGTCTTGTTTGATTGTTTGAACCCTCAGTCAAGTCCTACAAAAGATGAATTAATGTGAATTGGAACAAATCAATATCCCTGTCATATCTGTTTCTTGTTTGTTTTTTTTTCTCTCTCCAATAAATCTCTGTTTTCCGTTCACTCAGTTGCCATGGTATATTTTCTCATGTGATTTTGCAGGATGGCTATTTCCCTGTAGCAGTTGTCGAGATCAACTTGTCATACTACAAATTAATTGGACATCTCTCAGCTGAATAGGAAATAATCTGTACCTTCATTTAGATTCATAGATGTCAAATTTTTCTCGAAGTTTCCATCAGTCAAGTCCTACAAAAGATGAATAAATCTGGACTTGGAACAAATAAATCTGGTTGAATTTCACAAACATACTATATTATTAAGGAAATCTTACAAAAAGATTTTCATCTTGATTCCCCCATATATATTTGTTTATACAATGTAGTTTGTTTTTTTTCTAATAAACCTCTCTCATCAGTTACCCATACAAAATATCAACATGACAATATTTAGTAAGAAGGGATATGGAAGTAAATGAAGATGAAATACTATCCAATTATACTATAGACACAAATTAAAGTAAAATAACAGTGTTTTTATTGTTGTTCTACATTTCAGTAACAGTCGGGGCTTCAATAATGAGCACAACTCATACTCTAATATTTGCATATTCTGTTAAAAACATCGTCAAAATTACAAATGTCTTCTAAAAATCTCCAAATATATTATACTCATTAGCATAAAACTACAAAATAAAATATAATAGTTTTAGCTATTTTAAGAAATTTCTAATTTTAGCACATGTGGCCATCTTGGATGGGCTGGGCTGTCGGATATTAATTTGTATGGGGACCAACTGTGGATCATCCTAACATGGCTAAATTTGGCTAAGTTTGTTTAAATTTGGCTAAGTGGTTTCAGAGAAGATTTTTACATGATTTTTTTTGTCAAAATCAGTCTAATATGCATATTTGTGTCAAAAATTTTAAAAAAGCAAAATTTTTAGATAAAACATGTCACACCTTTAAGTAGAATGGGTCTAGCGTTCAAATTTCAACTCATTGGATGAAAAAACTGGGCTTTAATTTATTGCGTCGGCAAGTGCATTTTACCCCTATGTTCTATTAATAGTAACATCAGCTAATTTTGAAAGTAGACACCTCAGGATGAATCAGACCTGAACTTTGGTTGGTATATAACTTCAGAATTTTTTTTGAAATAATTTATGATGGAACGGACAGACACTTTGGCTAATGAAGATTTCAGTCAACCGCTAACACAACAGTGATATTAAAAAACTAGATATCAATAGTATGTACATACCAGTTTTACACAGATGACAAATGGTGGAATAGCATTCTTGTAGTTAACAACTGGAATCTTTGGTTTGGGTTTGGTCTGTAAGATAAAATACCATGACAGTTATAAAGGACAGTAATTAGACAAACGTTAACACCAATACAGTGACACATGTCTAGAGAAAAACCAGTCCTTTTACAACAATTATGTGTAAATGTAAATAATGAATAATACATTTCAAATTATTCTCATAAAAGATGGCCGTCTTCCATATTGGAAAACAATTCCACTGATAACAGAATTTACGAAATCATTTTCTCACAAATCTACTGTCATTTATTTCTAACAAATCTACTATAATTTATTTCTCACAAATCTACTGTAATTTATTTTTTACAAATCTACTATGATTTATTTCTCACAAATCTACTGTGATTTATTTCTTACAAATCTACTGTAATATATTACTCACAAATCTACTGTGATTTATTTCTCACAAATCTACTGTGATTTATTTCTTACAAATCTACTGTAATATATTACTCACAAATCTACTGTGATTTATTTCTCACAAATCTACTGTGATTTATTTCTTACAAATCTACTGTGATTTATTTCTTACAAATCTACTGTGATTTATTTCTCACAAATCTACTGTGATTCATTTCTTAATTTTCATGCACAACATATACATTTCTATGAATAATCATCCCAAAGATGAAAATATCTACTCACTTGGCTAAATTTGAAGAAAAATAAAGAGCTGCGTTGAGTGCAGCCTGTCGACAAGGATAGTTGAACAAGTGTATATTAAAAGCAAGTGTAAACACAGTATTTTGCTTGAGAGGGTAAACTGCTGGTTACAATGTGTTGGTCACAATAATGTGTTGCTAGTAAATTGCTGGACATTCGTCTCGTTTTAAGTGTTGAAAATATATAAGTTAAAATTTTGGAATTTGAAAGTTGTTGGCCCTTTTGTTTGACTTTCATCTCAAAACCATAAGAAATAGAAGAAATCTGTAGACACTCTTAATTGGAAGCTCTCAGTTCAATTAATTTTTTTTTTTAAAACACATCAAATTGGATGAAAAATAAAAATTATATGTGCCTTTCAAATATACAAAATTACCAAATGTCCCTTTTAGATCCTTTTAAAAAAAATATAGCAATCAATCAGTACCTATCACCACTAAAGTTGTGAGTAAGAATCAC
>MJUT01017127.1:649554-660169 GCA_002080005.1 Gigantidas platifrons | reverse complement strand
TTTTTTTTATTACAAACATCAAAGTCACTCATTTTCATTAAAGGTTTTGTTTACCAATGGCGTTCCGGTTTTGAAAGCACAAAGGTCGCGACCTCCCTAATGACGTAAAAATTATGACGTCTCGGCAGAGGTTATCAAGAATTGTGTAAAGTACATTTTTGTAGGACGATGTTTGTTGATATTGCTGACACGACAGTTCCTAATTTGATATATGTTTAAAAAAATAATGTTAACTAGCTAAATGGTGTTGATGAATTTTATTTACTTTTTTCATCTTCACAGGAATTATCGTTTAAATGTTGGGAGAATTTGGTGATAACTCCTGCCGACTGTTGATAAGTCCTGCTCAGCTCACGCGAACTTTGATACGAGTTTTGCTTATGGAGTCAGCAGGTAGATATAGCGGGAGGAAGAATGATAATATAAAATATTAAGAGAAACATGTTCTGGTACTATTGAAAGTAAGGGCAGAAATAGACAATATTAGTACAGTGTCTTAAAATATAAAGTTTATGTGTATGAGGCTTAAAAACTGGGATAAAGGCAAGGTTCACCAAGGTTTACCGAGGTTCACCAAGCCTTTCCCTGGTTTTGTGCCAAATACACATAAGCTATGTATTTTTAGACATTGCATTAATATTGTGTTTATCCTGCAGAAAAATCACAGATCTAAATAAAATTGATGTTTTTAAAGGAAATAAAAATGTGCCTTTATAGATTCATTCACTAGGGATTATTTATGTGTCCTTGTGTGTTCAAAAAGCAGTTACAGTAACTGACCCAAGTAAACTTGTGTAGTAAGTAAAACTGTTCAAGAAATCATTTTTTAATGTTAAATGAAAAACAGACTTTTTTTTATTTTGACGAAACTACACTTCAATTTCTCTTCCAACAAGAATTTGCAAAAGGATGCCTACGTACATCCCTCTTTGATTCAAACATTTACATTATGATATACTAATACTTGCTACTTAAATTTTAACTCATTCGAATACAAAAAGTAGACGTAATTGTTATTTTATGGAAATTTCTATTTGCAATAAAATCGGCCATCTTGGGTCTGTCAGACACATTTTTGAAAGAGAACCATCCAACAACTCTTCCAGCCAAGTTTGGTAAAAATTGGTCCAGTGGTTTCAGAGATGATGAAAGTTGGTATTTCTATTTTAGCTGTAAGAACTGTCAAACACAATTTTAAAAGAAGATCATGCAAAGACCCTTTTGGTCAAGTTTGATTAAAATTGTCCTAGTGGTTTAAGAGGAGAAATCAGAAGTATCAAAGTTTACGGACAAATGATAGAGGACAGTTGCCAGAAAACAAACAATCAACACCAAGTGACCCTTTGGGTGAGGTGAACTTCATTGTGATCCTCATTGCCAGACATGCAACACAGGCAAAAGAATAAAGTCCACAAAAGTAATGCTTCTGTGCAAATACAAATTAAATAACAAGGAACCTTAAAATGTCCATAAAAAGAACATATATGTTTGTTTGCTTTAAAACTGTTTAATATAAAGTTAATGACAGTTGAATGAGTTGTTAATGACAAAATTATTTTACCTGACAACTTACAAATCTTTAAAACTACAATACCATTGAGTTCTGGTTGTCACAATAAGTACCATTCTTAAACAAATAGGCAGATAATCTCACTAAACCAACAAGGTTAAACATAAGTAAAAGTTTAACACATACTCTTGAACAGAGAACGTGGCTGATGTTTGGTGATAACGATACATCAGAAGATCTTCATCAACTCTCATCACAGATCCACCAAGCTCTAGATGTTTATAGAAAAATATCAGATCTTCTGGGACACCCTGAAAAGATAGAACAACTACCTCTAACCTCAGACCAGAGACCACACAAAAAAGACTAAATCCAGATCCTGACTAAGGTTAATATAATCTCAGTTTTCAGGGTTTTTTTTTATCATTTGTACCCTTATTTATATTCATGTGTGAATGTGATATGTGTGTTAAACTGGTAGAGAACTTTATCTGTATGTAAAGTATTTCCCTTTCCTTTGGTAACTTATTGTTTAATGTTAATAATGTCAAACAAATGAATGATTTTTGGACCACACAATCATGATTAACTTGGAGATGCAGAGACTCAGTAAAGATGATAAGATATAAGATGTAAGTGTATCATTATGGATCTACACCTTAATGGAGTAAAAAATAGAGGAAGATATTTACCTGACCCCCCTCATCAAACCCTCCTACTTGATCATAAACTTCTCTGGAACAAAACCATGTAGGCATGATGACTGTGGGACCATGGGAAGTATATATCTAGAAAACAAAATTATCATTAGTTCTAAGTACTGCATGAGTGTGTACACAGTGAGATATAGTTACTTATCTAATACAAGTCATATGACTAAATAAGTGTGGACAGAGAGGTCTTTAACTTGTTATATACAGGCCAAATGAGTCAAACTTAAACTTGTCAAATAGTACATATTATCTAACATTATGTACGTTTTCCTTTGAAATTAACGAAAGTATCCTGTCTGATACAAGATGTTGTATCACCACACTGTGGTGATAAAAGAATGGCGCGACGTTGCACGAGACGTTCTCTGCCGAACTCCTTTGTCATGATGTCATATCGTTAGAATCCGGCGAAAAACACATCAATGTAGGCATAGTACCAATATTTCCGGCAACTGTAATGTCCACATTTCTTTTTTAAAAGCGTTGTCGAATTGTACAGTGACACTGAAAGTGATTGAACAGTAATTCGACATTGTTGAAAGAACGGCAACAAATAACGTGATGTCATTCACAGAAAGTAGTCTTTCTGCGAGTATTGTAAAAAAGGGTTGTAATTAATTATTAATTCGATCCTTGTTATTTGTTTAAAATTTGTTTTGATTGAAATGTTAGATAAACTTATTACATAAATAGTGTGTTGGTACAAGACTATGTATCAGGTCTTGCCTGTTGCGTGAACTAACCGCATCACAACTCGTCGCTATCGCGACTCGTAGTGATACTGGTTCACACAAAAGGCTTGACCTGATACATAGTCTTGTACCACCACACTATATATGTAATGGGTATTTATTTGTTATTATAGAGTTCTTTATATACCTGGCAGTTATTATGTCAAAAACAGTAATACATAATAACGCTATATATTTTTTGGGATTTTGCTTAGGTATTTTGGCTGAAGTGAATTTCATGTAATTTCAGTAATAATTCATTTTTACATAAATTATGTAAAAAATTCACAAATTCTAATATGACGTCCTTCAAACGCTTTGGGTCCAAACACGTTGTAAAATATGCGTATATTGGTATATCAGCTGATCGGCAACATCATAATTTGCTTTGGCTGTTCAAATACCGTATTGTCCTATTAGAATAGAAATAATTCATGGGGGCGTGAATATATATGGATTTTACCACGGGTTGGCCCTTTATGCCGATATTTTACCCCTCGCTATCGCTCGTGGTAAAATATTTGGCATAAAGGGCCAACCCGTGGTAAAATCAGTATATATTTAAGCCCCCATGAATTATTTCTTAATTAGAAGCAGGTGAAGAATATAAACTCTCCAAGTATAAATCAAAGAAATATCTATTTTTGCACCTAGGGATTACAATACACAAATTCAATACCTCCTTTAATTCTGTGTGAAGAACCTTGTGCTTAAAATTCAAAAGGATCAGTCAACTATAACTAAATTTATTGCAAGGAAACTATTGTGTCTAGACGGATGACAACGGCGGACCATAATACAACTGCATACGTTTTGCTGACATATAAAAATCAGACTTGTCTAAGGTGATAATACTGTTGTTACACATCCATTGAAACAAAACAGGAATTGTTGAGGGTGAAAATACTATTGTCACACATCTGTCAAAACAAAATTGGGAACGTCTCTAACAGTGTAGGGGAAATTTTAGGGTTGCAGTCTTCACGTTAACCCACTTGCGGGAAGCAAAGGACAAGTAAAGCTGGATTCAGACAAGTGAAAATTATGAAACTAGAGGCTCCCAGGAGCCTGTATAGCTCACCTGGGTATAACTAGAACTGTCCGCATAGTGGAACTAATACCTCCCGCTTCACTCTGACTGTGTCCAAGATTATTGAAAACTAAGTCTACACGGAAAATATATTATTTGTCAAATTATAATGTTTAACACATTCAACAAAAATAAAAACGTCGTAGCATAAAAACTGTAAGAGGAGTTGCACGGACAAACCATGTACCCTTTCAGCCAAATTCACAAATAAAAAAAAATAACAAAGTTCAACAATCTATATTTTTTGGTAAAATTCATGAAAATCAAAATCCTTACCACATGCACATCTTTGATATATGTACAAATGATCTGCAAAATAAAACCTTCCTAGCAGAAAAACTGTAGGAGGAGTTGCACGGACAAACCATGTACCCTTTTTGCCAAATTCACCAAAAAATGACTAAGTTCAACAATCTATATTTTTGGTAAAAATGCACAAAAATCAAAATCCTTACCACATGCACATCTTTGATATATGTACAAATGATCTGCAAAATAAAAACTTCCTAGCAGAAAAACTGTAGGAGTTGCATGGACAAACCATGTACCCTCTATGCGGACAGACGACAGACAGGGTGAAACCTATATACCCCCCCCCCCAAACTTTGTTTGCGGGGGGTATAATAACAACATCAGTCAATAAAACTTGATAAAAAATAACAAATGTAGCCCCATTGCAGACCACGTCTCCGAAATAATTTGGGCAGGGGTTCCCCCTTAAATGTGTGTTATCAACATTGCTATAAAAACATCAATGTCAATGAGTCTCAAAATTTAGCTTTTGCTACTTCACATTTGTAATAGAGTTGCTTCCCTTTGATTATTTGAGTAACCAAAAGCAGTGAAAGTCAACAAAAAAAATGCATTTCAAGAGGAATAACTCTTCACATAGTTGTCGGACATTTTCAACTGTGGAACTTTTTAGTAGATCTCGACATGCTGAACATTTTTGCAGTTTAAACTTGACATCTATCTCTTATTGTTTTTGAAATAAAGGACGAAAAGTATTAGAATTTTGAAAATTTGATGAAAAAAGGACAATAACTCCAAAGTGGGTAATGGGATTTACTTCAAAATTGCAGGGTAGGTAGACCTTGACATGCTGAACATGTTTGCAATTCAAACTTATCATCTATCTCTTATAGTTTTTGAAATAAAAACGAAAAGTATTAAAATTTTGAAAATTTGATGAAAAAAAGGGCAATAACTCAAAAATGGGTAATGGGATTTACTTCAAAATTGCAGGGTAGGTAGATCTTGATATGCTGCACATTTTTGCAGTTTCAACTTATAATATATCTCTTATAGTTTTTTAAATAAAGAGCGAAAATTATTAAAATTTTGAAAATTTGATGAAAAAAGGGCAATAACTCCAAGATGGGTAATCAGATTTTTTTCAAAATTGAAGGGTAGTTAGATCTTGTCGTGCTGATCATTTTTACCCCATGTCAGATTGCTGATATTATTAACGGTTTTTGAGTTATTACCCAAAACGTGCAATTTTACCATATGTTCTATTTTTAGTAACAGTGGCCATGTTGATTGGTGCACTGCTTCACCGGACACACATTTGAAACTAGACACCCTAATGATGATTCAGACAAAGTTTGGTTCCAATTGGTCTGGTAGTTTCAGAGGAGAAGATTTTTGAAAAAGTTTACGACGGACAACGGACGACGACGACGGGCGCCATGGGTCAGGTGAGCTAAAAAATTAAGGCTGGGGTTGTAACAGAGTTCCCCATTAGCTGTCTAATGTTATGTGACTATTAATGATCCAATAGAAAACATTCATCTACAAAAATGTACAATGTTGAATAATAAGTTAAGAACTGCTATACCATTCAAAGTTGATAACATATATAGCCTTAATTACAATATTTGTCAAATAAATATATTAATATTAACCTGAGTGATAAGTTTGTCCTGTGACAGATTATTGGCCCATTTTGTGTATCTTTTTGTAGATCCCTCTGGTTTTCTATGAAATCGTGCTCCTATTATCTAAAAAAAACCATTTAGATTCTGAAATTAAAAATGTATGTCAAACATATATAATACAAACATACGTTACTGTGCCAAGGTATACATATAATATACTACATAGTGAGGGGGATCTAACAGGATTCATACCAGACATAAGATGCAGGATTGTAGAAACAAACTTCAGTCTAAAACAACAATTTTTTAGACAGTAAAATAACTACTTTTCAACTGCGAAAAATGATATCTCTGATTGAGGGAAATAGATGCTCAATGAAACCTTATTAATAAAAACACTTTATTTAGTCAGCAGAGGTAGTGAAATTCTGAGTTTTTCACACAAAATTTTGCGATTGCCACACAGATCCAACTGACACTGGCAAAAAATGCATGCAAGAATGGCAAGAAAATTTAGCAATTTGCATACAGACTACAATAAAGACGTAATGTAAAAATAGATTGAGTCTCTTTGTGAAATAGTGTGTACACAATCTGTTCTCATGTTCATAACTCCGAAATTCCCTATCTGATTATAGAAGGGGATGCCCATATTGATAATTAATCATCGATGACAGATGTGAGACTTGGTCATGATGCATTCAGTTGTACATTAGAACACACAGCAAAACATCTTTTTTTTATTGCACGCAGCAAAATATCTCCTTTGCATTTTTCTGTGCATGCAGGTGGTTCCAAAGATATACACCGAGTTCCTTGAAAAACAAGGTAAAAATGCAACAAGTGTAGACATAGATTTATTTTCTCACCAGCATCCTGCAAATTGTGTGTGTGATTTTATACAGAAAAAAAAACTAAACAAGGGCAACGCAAAGGGTGGCGCATCCCCTCACCTAAAAAATTGACCTGGTGACCTTGAAAATCAATAACGTTCCAGATTCTCTTAAGGACTAAGTATGTACCAAGTTTGGTCAAAATCCATCGAAGAATGTTGATTCTAGTGTTCACAAGGATGTTACAAGGTAAAAAATTAGACTCTGTGACCTTGACCTATGACCTTTAAAATCAATAGGGTTCCAGACTCTCCTAAGGACTAAGTCTGTACCAAGTTTGGTCAATATCCATTGAAGGATGTTGATTCTAGAGTGTTCACAAGGATGTTATGTGGTAAAAATTTGACCCATTGACCTTGACCTATGACATTGAAAATCAATAGGGTTCCAGATTCTCTTAAAGACTAAGTCTGTACCAAGTTTGGTCAAAATCCATCGAAGGATGTTGATTCTAGAGTGTTCACAAGGATGTTATGAGGTAAAAATTGACCCGGTGACCTTGAAAATCAATAGGGTTCCAGATTCTCTTAAGGACTAAGTTTGTACCAAGTTTGGTCAAAATCCATTGAAGGATCTTGATTCTAGTGTTCACAAGGATGTTATGCGGTAAAAATTTGACCCGGTGACCTTGACCTTTGACCTAATACCTTGAAAATCAATAGAGTTCCAGATTCTCTTAAGGACTAAGTCTGTACCAAGTTTGGTTAAAATCCATTGAAGGATGTTAATTCTAGTGTTCACTAGGATGTTACACGGTAAAAATTTGACCCAGTGACCTTGACCTTTCACCTTGAAAATCAATAGGGTTCCAGATTCTCTTAAGGACTAAGTATATACCAAGTTTGGTCAAAATCCATTAAAGGATGTTGATTCTAGAGTGTTACGGACGGTCGGTAGCGTTATTATATCCCTTCGCAACTTCGTTGGCGAGGGGATAATTAAACTACCATGAAACTGGAAATAAGCTTTTAATGTGACATATGCATAAATAAACACATCATCAATGTTGGGACAAAATATAGTAATCCTCTGCTGTATGGTAATTGAGAAACTGTCCCAATAACAAAAACACTTTTATAAAACTAAAGAAGTCAGTCAATTACAAAAATGAGATCAAGGGCAGGTGACATATACCTGACTGATATGTACCAACTGTGTTCACTGTGTGGACCAAATATGTCTGAGCTGTACGATAATGAGGAAACTGAACTAATCATGAAAACTTGACGGTAAATTTAACAAGTCGGTAGATCACGAAAATAAGGTCAAGAACAGGTGACACATGCCTGGCTGACATATACACATCAAGCTAAAATATGAACCAAGTATGGCGAACCTAGAGCAAGTCAATATAATCTAATGGTTGCTTATTGGGTCAACCACTGTCTGTGGACATATTTAATCTTTCAGTCAATCTGATATGACTTCAGAAAACACAGCAAGTCAACCACTGTCTGTGGACATATTTAATCTTTCAGTCTGATATGACTTCAGAAAACACAGCAAGTCAACCACTGTCTGTGGACATATTTAATCTTTCAGTCTGATATGACTTCAGAAAACACAGCAAGTCAACCACTGTCTGTGGACATATTTAATCTTTCAGTCTGATATGACTTCAGAAAACACAAATGAGCAAAGACAGATGCTAAAATTTTAAATATCTGCTACGTACCACATTTTTCTGTGAGAGAGCTGTTTGATATTGCCTCTGGAGCCTGTTCTTGTCCATTATATCATCCTACATAACAAAAAATAGAAATAGAGACCTGCTTTTTAAAATATCCCACTTTTCTTTGACAAAAATGTCAATAATATTTTAAACCATTGACATCTACAGTAAGGTGTTAAAACCACATAAAAGTACACGTAAGATGATTCCACACTCATCCATGACAGGTATATAGGGAAGACCATTTCACACTCATCCATGACATGTGTACAGGGTAGATGATTCCACACTCATCCATGACAGGTGTACAGGGCAGATCATTTCACACTCTTGCATGACAAGTGTACAGGGAAGATCATTTCACACTCAAACATGACAAGTGTACAGGGAAGATCATACCACAACTCATCCATGACAAGTGTACAGGGAAGATGATTCCACACTCACCCATGACAAGTGTATAGGGAAGACCATTCCACACTCATCCATGACAAGTGTACAGGAAAGATCATTCCATGCTCATCCATGACAAGTGTACAGGAAAGATCATTCCATGCTCATCCATGACAAGTGTACAGGAAAGATGATTTCACACTCATCCATGACAGGTGTATAGGGAAGACCATTCCACACTCATCCATGACAAGTGTACAGAGAAGATAATTTCACACTCATTCATGACAAGTGTACAGGGCAGATGATTCCACACTCATCCATGACAGGTGTACAGGGAAGATCATTTCACACTCATCCATGACAAGTGTACAGGAAAGATCATTCCACACTCATCCATGACAGGTATACACGAAAGATCATTCCACATTCACAAAAAATATACATTAAATATTTACGATTGATGAAAAAACTATTGTCCAGGCAAACTAATAATTGTGAAACATTAATTACTTACAACTATACTTACAATATCAAGAAAACATAAAAACTTGCCAACACTCATCTCTACTGCTCTGTTTTTTGCATAACCAACTACAATATATATTACAAAATGTATATAATGATTAATAGTTAAAAAATATCATGAAGATTGTAATAACTAACCTGATTAACAGGCAATACTTCATATAGTAGTCAAATAGAAACTATTATACCCAATGGTGGTTATATTAGATTTTATGTCATAACAAAACGAGGAATGCTCTTCTTTTGTCAGGAGTGTACATTGTACATACATCATTCCTGAAAGGTTTCTGTTCAAATGCTGCAGTGTTTTCAGAGATGAACAGTTCTCCCTGTTTAAGCCAAATATAAACCATTACATTACTCATGGTGGCCATATTTATATGATGTTATTTCTAAAAGAAATCAAGAAACATTTTTCCGAAGACAATGTACTGAACATTCCTGACGACTTACAATTGAAATAACCCAGTGGTTTATGAGGAGATTTTTTATATAATATTCATTAAATCAGAAATTATTATGTTTACTGGGTCATATTGGATTTCTAGTCAGAAGAAATAAGAACTTTTTTTTCAAGAACTATCCAAAGATTATTCTTACAAAGTCATCTTTCAAATGACTCAATGAGATGATGATGAGGTTCGCTTTGCACTAGACCAACATGCTTAGTTGGTTTTTTATAGTGCTAGCTCACTGAAACAACATTCCGCAGGTAGACATGTTGCTCCACTCGGACACATTATTCTGATTCTGATGCCAACCAGTCTTTGCTCTTACTCCTTAATGCTATGTGCTTAGCGGAGAAGCAATAAAAACCAATTTTATAGTCTTTGGTTTGACCTGAACGGGGCTCGAACCCATGATCTACCACGCTCAAGACGAGCACGCTAACCATTACACCACCGATGAACCCATGATCTACCACGCTCAAGACGAGCACGCTAACCATTTCACCACTGATGAATCCATGATCTACCACGCTAACCATTACACCACTGATGCACCCATGATCTACCACGCTCAAGATGAGCACGCTAACCATTACACCACTGATGAACCCATGATCTACCACGCTCAAGACGAGCACGTTAACCATTACACCACTGATGAACCCATGATCTACCACGCTCAAGACCAGCACGCTAACCATTACACCACCGATGAACCCATGATCTACCACGCTCAAGACGAGCACGCTAACCATT
>MJUT01017127.1:619482-649069 GCA_002080005.1 Gigantidas platifrons | reverse complement strand
TTTTTTTAAATATTACAATAAAAAAATAATTGACCCAAGTAAGTTTGTCCCCAAATGTTGGTTCAATGACTTGACCAATGTAACATTCCACAAGTCACCAAATATGAATCACTTACACACAACACAAAAAATACATATTTATTAGTTTTGATGCAGTTACATCTAAATCCCTCATTCAAAGGTAATCAGTAAGATATATTCATTACACAGTGTGTTAGTGACCTAATACGATTAGGTCACTAACACACTGTGTAACTAATAATATGATTTGTATCCAGATCAAAAATCAATATATATATATATATATACATACCGCATGATAATCCACGAAACTTTCCTGTTAAGTAGCTTAAATTGGTCCAGTAATTTTTATAATAGGATAGAGGTGTGAATGATATATCATGTAGGCAACAAATGTAGAGTGATGACAATATATACAGATGACCACTGTAGTGAGTTGATCTAAAAACTTTGTATGTACAATGTACACCTAGCTAGATTCTAGATATGGCATTATTTTTTTATATTTAATTGTCTCCAGCTCTTTTTTATAAAATATATAAAATTTTATGTAAGACTTACCTCCCTTGGGCGAAAGGTCGTGTCCATTTATACAAAATTCTATATCTCTTTCTAACATTGCTGTCCTCCATTTTTCTATAATTTTTATTGAGTCATCCTTTAAATACATATAAAAATAGATTATTTCATGAATGCAGGTTACAGAAGAACATCTCACATCAATTGATTGTTCATACAACATTTTGGCAATACTGGTTTACCTAACATGCCATGATATTAACATTTTTTGTTTCATGCATTGGATTAAATAAGATTTTGTATGAAAACATGGCTGCAAAACTCACAAACTGGATAACATCCAAAGAACTTGATCTGAAGCTTGTGAGTGAAAGGCTGAGTTAATACATGGATATACTTCGAACTCACAACGTTAGTTTTGATAGGCACTGATAGCATAGGTAGTTGTAAATCCAACTATCATACGATCATGACCACAAAGGCACCAATATTTTTATTGAGAAGATTTTCATTTTAGTAATTGACAATGCACTGATGTTTGATAGTGGTTCCAATCTGCACATAACATTCATTGATCATTCATCGACATACAATTCCATGGTATTTTAGGCATTTCCCAATGATTTATATCTTAAACTATGTTCGTCAATGGCAGACAAAGAAATAAATAATATAATACAAAAAACAAGAGGTTCATTCACATGAGCCTGTATGCCTCTACACCAGGTAAAGAAGATTATACACATCAAACATCATGTACATGTACCAGTAATGTTATTTTTATTTGCACCCAGGACTTTAACCTAATAGACAATGAATTGCCATTCCTTGTTTACTTTGCCAGTTTAGAGCAGTTTTTGAAATCATGTTATAACTGCTGTTCTTCTTCTGATCCAGAAATGTATCGTGAAAGGTATATTTTTTATATTTTTCAGAAATTTTGCCAAAATTGGATTTGCAATACCAGAATTCATATACATGTAGGCTTATCATAATCGTAGTCTTGAATGCAAAAAAAAAGAAAAGTCAAGTTATCCTGTAAACAAGACTAAATTATCAAATGATATTTAAAAAAAAAATCATTCAATCTCTTCTATGAACTTGTCCAAGATATTCAATGTCACTCCCTTCATTCATTGCTATCACAAACTTGTCTTAGGTCTGGACAATATATAAAATATCAAAATTAACATATCTAAAGTTGATATTTAAGATCAAATTCACATGTATATTTTACTTGAACACTCACTTCACTATGTCTTAATACAATACCAAATATGAAGATACTGGGACTCAAGACAAAAAGGTACTCAATATCCCATTTCAAGCCCCCCTATAGCCCCTCCTCATGGAGGATAAACTTCATTTGATTGACATAGACTAATCATAGTTACTCTAATGAATAAAACTGGATGTCACTCAAGAGGAACAACTTTAATAGACATGAATTATTTTCCCTACCTGACTTCCATCATTGTAAATGCAAACTTGGAATTTGTCTTGAAATGTCTGACTGATAACTGACTGCAAACATTCATCAATCCATTTAGAACCATTATAGACAGGAATTATAACTGACTGAAAAAATTCAATAAAACAGAATAATATAAACAAGAAATGTGTGCATCTGATCACAAAATACGGCCGTCTATATAAATTATCAAAAGGTTTAATGGTAATTCAGTCAAACAACTAATCATGTGAGCAGATTATTGTGCGGAAACGATCCTGTTGTCAGAAATTCTATTTATAGTAACAGTGACCTTGACCTTTGATCTAATGACCCCAAAATAAACAGGGTTCTTCCCCTTCCACATGTGAATCATGTGGCCACGTTTGGTAAAGATCCAATATACAGAACTAAAGTTATCGTGCAGAAACGATCCTGCTGTCAAAAATTCTATTTATAGTAATGGTGACCTTGACCTTTGACCTAATGACCCCAAAATAGTTCTTCCCCTTCTACATGGGAATCATGTGGCCAAGTTTGTTAAAGATTCAATATACAGAACTAAAGTTATCATGTGGAAACGATCATGTTGTCAAAAATTCTATTTATAGTAATGGTGACCTTGACCTTTGACCTAATGACCCCAAAATAAATAGGATTCTTCCCCTTCCACAGGGAAAAATATAGCAGATTCATTTGATTGGTGTTCTAAAAATTGCAAAATACTGGTGACACCATCATTTTTTGTGGTAAGGCCATTTCTTTTAACTTCACTGTTGATTTATATTTCTCACCCCTTGGATAAAGTAGTCCATTAATTTAGGTGAAAAAGATTTTTCTATTTTACCCCGGCTCCAGGGTAAGACAAGCTACACACCGTTTTTCCCCGCAAAATTGTTTTCCATTGTTGAATTAAATTGTCGATTTATAGTGTCTTGGCAGTATTTTAAATGTATTTCACAATAAAATACAATGTATTTTATAAATATATTATATAAATGCTATTACAACCGCGATAAATGCCTGTAAAAAAGTTGTTTGACGTTGGTGAAAAAGGAGGTAATTTTTTTTTAATTTACGTTAGATACGTTAGTTACCGAACAAGGGAGAGTACTCTATATATTTTCTCAACGTAAACAAATATTGACACGATAGAAAGAGATGAGAAAAAGGGGCAAACATCGTAAAAGGTGTAAGATTTTGATATTGTAAAATCTATCACAAGTTTATTAACTTTATTATATTGAACCTCTTTAAAGCAGTAAAATGAAAATCTTGTTTTATTTTATTACGTGGCATTTTGGTCCTGTGATACGGTTCGCAAATTAATGCGCCAAAAACTACACAAAAAGTAAACAAACATTGACATGGTAGAAAGGGGTGAGAAAAAGAGTCAAACACCGTAAAAGGTGCAAGATAGTAAAATCTGTGACACCCTCGGGTAAGATTTAAATCGTATCAGACTCAGACAAGCCTCGTCCGATACGATTTAAATCTTACCCTCGGGTGTCACAGATTTTACTATCTTGCACCTCTCCCGGTGTTAGACCCTATATATCTTTTCCCACATCTAAAAAGATGGCGATAATTGGTACTCTTCCCTCCCGATTCAGTGACAAAAATCAACAACTTTACAAAGGGTCCCCGATACGAGCATGCACATAAAAATTATTTATATTTCCGTCCAAGGTAAGCTGATTGGTAACATTCAAAATTATGAGGCGCTTAAACAGAGTTCTTGAAAAAAAAATTGTGCTGTCAGACATTCGGACTGACAACTAATGGAACTTTGTCAGTCCGAACCAAAATCTGACAGTCCGAACTTTTTTCTCATGTCCATACAGAAATGCCTTTATTTAACTTTTAACTTTATTCAACAATAACTTTTCAGTAATTTATAATAGCAATATGTGTGTTTGTGTAAATATTATGTGTATGAATACATCAGAATGTCACTAACTAGTTGAATTCATACTCAATTTCAAATTCAGTTATACATGTAGCTCTTAATGTTTCTTCTTCACTCATTTCACACTCTGAATCACTACTCATTTCACTTTCTAGTTTTTATTTTCTATCTACTTTTATCCTCCTCATCATTCTCACTTTCTCTTTCCAATTCATTCCCAATTTTTATTTTCTCTCACGTTCTATTTATTTCATCACTCTCTCTATCAATGCCTTCCTCATTCTCTATCTGTGTATCACTCTCTACTGAGTTCTGATTTTCTTCATTACCTTTCGCATCGTAGCCAAGGTGTTTTGTCAAGCCAGAGTTTTTAAAACTGACGCTCTCGATTAATTTCATATTGTTTTTTACTATCTTTAGTTCCGATTATGTCCTCTCTTTTTCGTTTGCCAGGCTTTGCACCTGCACTAAATGTAATCGGCCAACTGGTCGTCATACTTTCAAAATTAAGAAAAACGAAAGTAATAGATAACTTCCGGATGCGTAATATGCGAAACGGTTAGGACATGGAGATGAATCAAATACCGGAAATGTCGGCCTAGAATACCGGCGGATGTTTTGCCGGTCCAGTGGGCCGACAGAGATGTGGAATATGTCGGACATGCCGATTTTTTGTCGGCCAAACCGATAAAACCGACAAATTTCAAGAACTCTGGCTTAAAGGGGTGTATTGGACTGCATAGAAATAAACTGTCAAAAACAAGAAAAATATGGTGATAATTGGTCATCGACCAGTAGAGGGCCCAGGTGGCTCAATGAGTTAGGTACATTTGTAGTTGGATTACCTAACAACTCATACAAGCCTATCACCATATAGGTTCGTGCCTGGCCTTGAAAACCACAAAAAAGCGTGCACTCGACTCACGGCCAAAAATGATCAAGTTTACCTGTTGCTTGACCATGGTCGGTGGTTGTCTCTGGGTACTCCGGCTTCCTCCACCGCTAAAACTAGTTGCCATGATATAACTGAATATTGCTGAAAGTGGTGTTAAACACAATAAATCAAATCAATCAATCAAATAATGAGATTAATGGATAGTGTCACAAGTGTGACTAAAAATGCATTAAAAACGAATAAATACGTTGAAAATTAGTCCGAGATTTCTCTGCCGTCCGACGGCTTATTTAGAACTTGCTGTAGCCGTGGGACGTCAGAGAGCTCTCCATAAGCAAAACAGCAGATTTTCCTGCGTATCTCAACTGTGGCACATTTAACCACGTTTTGTGGCTATCAGATTTTATTTTCTATCCAAAACGCTCATATCAATCGCTTCACCAATCATTTTTCTATTCATTCATAACCCTCTTACCCTCAGAAATTGGTGCTACACTCCATTACACCACGATTTCCCCAGACCATATGATTTCGTCATTTTGAACACTGACATTTTGGAATATTTGTCACGTGACTTCGAGAGAACTACGATTGCCACAATGTATCATGGGAGATGATTTGCATATGTGGTCTGACATTGTCCAAAATAGGGGGAAACGTAACACATGCTCTTTCCGAAGCCCGTGGATAACACTGCAAAATCAATCTTTTCTATCCAACATATTTTGTATTATTTCCTTCTTCTCTGATTTAAGCTGTAGATGGAACTGTTTGTCCTGCAGAATACGCTTTATATCGTCTTGTATGTTTGTTTACGTATGCTAATTTGGCACGCTGCATTTAGTAGCTCCCATCATGCAATGCGTTGCTGTTACCTTTCAGTTAGTATTGCGAAATCATGTTAAAAAAATGACAGTGAAATGACCAAATCATCGGGTGTAAGGAAAAAACATTCTGTAATCGAGTGTAACACCACTCTCTGAGGGTAAGATGGTTATGAATGAATAGAAAAATGATTGGTGAAGCGATTTATATTAGGGTTTCGGATAGAAAATTAAATCTGATAGCCACAAAACGTGGAAATGTACCACAGTTGAGATGCGCAGGAAAATCCGCTGTTTTGCTTATGGAGAGCTCTCTGACGTTCAACAACAACAGCAAGATGTAAAAAGTCGTCGAACGGTAGAGGAATCTCGGACTAGTTGAAAATGAATAGGAAATGCTCGATTTCGTGTACAGAACTAAAACAGAGAGATGATGATAAACTGGCATCGTACCTACATCAAAGTCATACTTACAATAAAACTACAGTCTGTTGACATTTTGACCAGCTTTTGGTTTTACTTATGGAAAATATTGAAAATATCAGGGAATTATAGTATAGGATATATGAAAATATTATGGTCTATCTGGTTCTAAAAGTGTAATATCACTAAATCCGGGAACCAGTCAAAAGGATGTTGTATAAATGAATTCCTACGCCGGTACTGCAATTCCGGTGATATTAAAAAAAAGAGAATAGAAGTACAGTAAATAATGAATTTGAATTTGAATCTTGGTGTTTTACGCCACTTTCAGCAATATTTCAGCTATATCATGGCGACCAGTTTTAGTGGTTGAGGAAGCCGGAGTACCCGGAGAGGACCCTTGTAAATTGTTATAATTTGTGTTATAATATTTAGCAATAAAATATATTTAATCTACACGGAGAGAACCACCGACTCCTGGGCAAGCAACTGGTAAGCTTTATCACTTACGGTTGCAAGTCGAGTGCACCCTTTTTTGTAGTTTACAAAGCTGGGCGCGAACCCACGCCGTATTGGTGATAGTCTTGTATGAGTTGTTAGACTCATGGCCAACGACCTAACTCATTGATCCACCCGGGGCCCCAAGTACAGTAAAGGAACAAAAAAGTTATTTGTGTTGTATTAAGAGTTATCTATAATAAAATTATGTTATTTCAAATTCAAATAGTTTATTGATAGTAAACCATACATTGGCGTGCATCAAGACAATACAATATAATTGTAATACATTACATAAATACGGATAAGTAAAAGATATGCATAATGATATGAAGTATATTAAATTATTCACAGGGCCTGACCCGATGTCTAGAGTCATCTTCCTGCCAAAAAAATTTATTTTACGATGTTTTTTTTTGTTGCTTTTATGGTGCAATTTTAAATTTGAAGGCGTTCTGTTTCGGAGCGATTCCAAACATGGGAGTGTGCCACTAAGCAGGCAGTCAGGGCCCAAGCAAGGGACCTCATAACTTAACTAGCACAGGGCCTCATTTGTCCTACATCCGGCACTGCCAAAAGGGTAATCAGAATCCGTAAATCCGGACAAACAACACAATGGCCAAAATAAAAAGGACAAACAACACAATGGCCAAAATAAAAAGGACAAACAACGATATACAAAACATTACACAAAAAAAAAAGAAAGAAAAAAGACCGGATAGGTAAAAATATGTTAAAAAGTATGTTTGTTTGCCGATCAAGTGTTTTAAATATTGATTGAAATATATTTTAATGCATTACTTAAACTATGGTATCTATATTTATTTTTTAAGATAACCTTTAGACGTTGTCTTTTAATATACAATATTTAGTATACAATATACAATATTCTACTTAGAATGTTTTACAACTAAAGAGACTTTCTAACAGTGACTGAATAATAAGATTATAATTAAGATGATATTGACAGTGGAACATAGGAGTTTGCTGAATCGCCCAGGTATTTGTGATGGAATTATCTGTTGTAATATTTTTTGTTCATACAGCCGTTTTGAGTATAAAAACAGCATTTAATTTGGTAAAAATACATTTATTATTCCGTATTATGATATTGATTCAGTGAAGCGTAATTTTTTGTCGTCCATGTTATCGTTTTTGGGAGACTGAAATATATACCCCGTCTGTTTTCCGAAAACATGCTGACATTCATGGTTGAAGTACGTACCAATGAACATTTATGTACCAAACTAAATCCCTAATATGATATGTCATTCAGCTATCAGACAGGGTATATAATGTGACATTCCCGGATTATGATCTATATTCCCTGAGGCGCAGACGAAGGGGATATACAGTGAGGTGCCAGAATTGATGCAACTTTTTACTTGACGTCATTTCTAAAAGTATATTAATAAAAGAGAGGCAAACGGTTCTTATTAAATAAATATAAGCTGTGCTTACACGAAATTTTCAGTACTTTGTAATATGACCTTTAGGCGCAATTACAGTCTGTAATCGTCGGGGAATAATGTGGTAAAGGTCTCTTATATATGGAACTGTTAGAGATTCCCAAATTCTCAAAACCTCCCTCACTAAATCATCTCGATTTCTACTTGTCTCTAAATATCTCTTCATTCTGATTATTAAAATACGTCACACATTCTCAATTATGTTGATGTCTGGAGATTGTGATGGCCAATCTAGACAATTTAAATTATTTTCTGTTTTCCATGTAGTTGTCCTCAAAGAAGCATGACATGGAGCGTTATCGTCTTGGAAAATAAAAGGCGAATTTCCAAATTGTTTTGCAACAACTGGCCATAAAAATTCATCCAGAGTATTTATATGCTTTTCACTGTTCATATTCCCTGTGATTGGAACTAATATACCCACTCCTGAATAAGCCACATACCCCAGAACATAGCATTCAACCTCACGTTTCGGCCATGTCCAACACATGCAGGGCGGTAGGCTTCATCGGCAGTTCTCCAGACATACAGACGATTTTTATTTGAAATAACAAATTGAGTCTCATCCAAATATATCACATTTTTCCATTTATTATCAATTGTATGACATTTCAAAGATTTACACCACTGCAATCTACGTTTTCTGTTGGGTTCAGATACTGTGAGGGTCTTTCTTACTTTATGTCTTTTAAAACCATAAAAATGTAAACGGCGCTGAATTGTCCTGGTAAACACCTTTTGAGGGACATGCTTATTGTAATCAGTACTAAACCACATACTCCCTTCTTAAAGAATACACATGTACATGTATATAGTAAATACTTTTGTAGATAGTAACTATTTTGGAAATATTGCTAACATAGAAAAAAAACAGTTGAACCCAACTCATTTTTTTCTCAGTTTAACCATCTTTTATGGTAGAACGGCAACCTTTATATACTTTTCTAGTTTTTATTTTAATAATCTAGACACACGGCCCACCAATCGCTCTAAATCATATCCAAATAATATGAATATAAATTGTTTAGAGGAACTTCCGGATATGACAAGGAGGACCTAAGGCAGGATCATGTAAAAAGGTAAGTCGAGTATTTTCTGCAAAATAAACCTTTTTTCTAAAAATCAAAGAATGTCATTCGACCCTTTTTTAATTTGTCTTTATCTACTGAAAGTTTGCTGGTTGTCATTTACGTTAATTCATCGGTAGAACTTTTCTCCCGCAAACATCCATTGGGCTCTAAAACCACGCTTTCCTGTCATTTCTTTAGCTGGATCGACTGAAAATCACCGCTAGTTTTTATCACACCCCTCCACAATAAACAGAATTGCTCGTTTCCTGAAAAAAAACGGCACATTATTGACATGGTATGATTTAGATGTACTGATTGTGACTGAGGAACTCAAAATGTCTGTAATGATATCACTTTCTGCATATAATACAAAAAATCGTCAATCCTTCATCAAGAAAGCTTTTAAGATATAACTATAAAATATAAATATTTCTGTATTTTAAAAGGACTTACCAGTAATGTTACGAGACGAATTTTACGTTTCCTGATTTTGAGTTCTTCCAATTTTAAGGCACATCAAGTTCCTCCAAGTCACAGTTAGTACATCTAAATCATATCATGTCAATAATGTGCCGTTTTTTCAAGAAAGGAGCAATTCTGTTTATTGTGGAGTGGCGTGATAAAAACTAGGGATGATTTTCAGTCGATCCAGCTAAAGAAATGACAGGAAAGCGTGGTTTTATATGAGAAATCTATCGTTGATTGAATAACAAATCTCAGAACCCAATGGATGTTTGCGGGAGAAAAGTTCTACCGATGAATTAACGTAAAAGACAACCAGCAAAATTTCAGTAAATAAAGACAAATTATAAAAGGGTCGAATGACATTCTTTGATTTTTAGAAAAGAGGTTTATTTTGCAGAAAATACTCGACTTACCTTTTTACATGATCCTGCCTTAGGTCCTCCTCGTCATATCCGGAAGTTCCTCTAAACAATTTTTATTCATATCATTTGGATATGATTTAGAGCGATTGGGTTTTTTTTGGGGGGGGGGGGGGCGAGACACAATACTAGGCTATTTGTGTTGTAGTATATCAAAGGTGTGATTTCTGTATACAGTATATGGTACCTTGTTCTCATGTCGATTGGAGGTTAAAAGACTTAGTACTTGTTTTAAATTATGTCCTCTTCCACGTTCGCGTTAAGCCTTGTTGGAGTGGTGTAGAATTGCGTAGTCTTTTGTTTCTTTGTTTTTCCTCATTAATTTGACGACGTTACGATATGCTTAACATTGCTGGTTAAACACAATATAGGTCTACGTACATTTGTTTATCTTACGAATATTTATTTTATTTTATTTGAATATAAATTGTATTCATACGTACAGCGATTTCATTTATATAATGGTTATTTATTGGTGGTTTTATTTCCACTTAAAGGGATCTGATCTTAAAATAGCGAACGTTACACTTGAAAGCATGTAACCGTTATATATCATGCACTCTTGATCAAACATTTTTAAAGGCGTGTTGGAAAAACCATTAAATTCATTATTTATATCATGACAAGATTTTCTAATCACCATGATATCCTTGAGCAGGTTTAGAATACCGTTGTAGTACATAAATATTAAAAAGAAACTTTTAACGTCTTGACATTTCTTAGGCAGACGACAATCTAGTCACGTGAATTGTGTTGTTTACACTTGCGTGATTACGCGTGTCATTCTCGACAGCTATTGGTTCATGGGTTGATGTTTAACCACTTGTCACTCGCATTGAGTAAACACATTCTACTATGCCAAAACAAGGATTTTCCTTTAAGTGTACTATCGCAGAACCATGAAAAACCGTAGATGTTAGAAATTATGGCCTTGTGGGCTACCATCTGGAATATATTTCTTCTTCAGTTAATTTTAGTAGTGAATACACACAATATTTGTGACCAGTGTGATTGTACAATCGGGTAAGTAAATACATATGTCAAAATGTCATTAAATATGTAGTGAAAAGATCTTTTAAAAGATTTTATGTGAAAAACGTATATACAATATACAACTTTTCACATTAAAAGGTAATTGAATAAAAATGCACTTTAAAAAAAAACCTAATATCATCCCATACTGGGGTCATGTTCTCTTTTTTTTATTCTTATAAATGTACTTCCGTGGTTTTATTTACATTACCGGGTATATGCCGCGGTATATATCATACTGTTTGGGTTTTACTTGATTCCCTGCAATATTTGAACAAAATAAATAACACTGTTTTTATTTTATTACTTTAAATTCAAAATTGAAGTTGTTAAACTGTTAACCTCTTTTAATTAAACAGTGTAAAATGTTATGTATTATTTAATACGTGTATTATGTTTCATAATTAAAAAAAGAACAACAAAGAGTGCAGGGAAAGGGAGAGGTCAATGGCTATAAACTATCGGGCATTATCCGAATTCTTTTAAAATTCAGAAAAATGTTCCATTCCAATTTTATTTTCCAGTATATTTTATTATCTAGTTATTACAAAACTTAATTCAAGATGCCATTAACATTTAAATGTTAAAGATTTGCCCATTTTACTACTTATATTTCCCTTATGATGAATTATTTTTATTGATCTAAACAAATATACCTCCTCTTTTTATACCTGTAAATTAAAATAATACGGCAAGTAATATTTTCTTTTTCAATAATGAAAGAAAATATAACTTGCCATATTATTGTAAAAAAAAAATGTAAATCTTCTTAAATTTAATCAATTATTTTCATCCCGTAACATTTTGTACTAGAAAAATTGTGTAAATTTGTCAAAGTAATAACTGTGAAAGCCTCTCCTCCTGGTTAGGAAAGTAGATATTTTTTTTCTCCACTACTTAAAAATTTGTGTATATATTTATATTGTATATCTTCTCTGTAACTATGAATAGTTTATGAGAATAAAGAATATTAATAAAAAAAAAATCGCCATAGACCCATACTGTACCACCATCTCACATACATAGTGAGTTACTGAAAATGTCAATCAAATTTTAATTATATTGCTGTAAATATATTCTCATCATCGATATAGACATCTGTACAATATATTAATGCAGTCGATTGACAAAGTAATACTTCAGCCCATCATAAGAAGTTACTGACATGTAGTTTAAACAGTGATGATGAGGATCAACTAACTAGTCCACCAATATCAACAAAACGAACAATCCTCTCTCACCAGAACTCATTGAATACAAAAAAGACCACGACATATATAAATCCATGTCTTGTCTTGTGACAGGTACAGATATGTGGCGGTGTTAAATCGGTTAATGGGACATCAACCCTCCCCTGTGCAATGTACATGAGAATTATAAAGAACTATTCTGCACTTTCCCCACCAATAAAATTGAAAATAATGTAGAAAGTTTCATAAAACACCCATTACCATGATGCAAGATAGTATTTGAAATGTATCAATAAATCAGTTTCTGCTACAGTATTTTGTAACCATAGCTGTGGAACGGTAGATTTGATTTCCATTTTTTAGTCGTCAGTTTTTTGTAATGTATGCAGCATAACACAAACATGATACTGGATTGTATTCAGTGCGTCACACTCTACTTGGTCTTACCGCAACCAGGAACATTTCAATGATATACATATAGGTAAAATGCACATTATATTGTGAATTCTGTCTATATATGGAATGTTGAACTAGTAACAGGCAATTTCAGGTTTTACTTGGCGATAATTGCTGCTTGTATAATGTTGTAAGAAAAGAAGTAATGCATGAAATTGAATGGATGATGCCTGGATGAATTTAACACTTTAATCACCGCACTCTTTTTATTTATGCTACATTAAGTCTAGATAAGTAAGGACAACAATTTTAATTCATGCTATCAAGGGAGATGCAAATGGGTTAAAACAGGTTTGTAAAATATTAAGCAAGGACTTTCACCGTGTTGGTCGGGTGTTGTGAACCTTCTTGTGGTGTCATTATCCACAAGTACTCGAACAATGACCCTCACCTCGTTTTTGTACGGAATCACCCTTTTTTCAGAACGGTACAAACCCACCTAAATTATTATTTTATTAGAACAAATGTGTTATAAAAATGTTGCGAATCAAGTTTTGTTCACTTTCGGATTTTTTGTTTAAATCTGTGTCCACACATGTACATGTACTTCGAAAAAATAAATAAAAATGGCCTCGATATGTCTTTTTTTTATATATTTTAATTTGATATATGAAGGGGTAACCAGCAACTGCAAAATATGAGTGTGTATGGATTTCGTATTGAGAATATAATTATGACTGGTGGTTTTTGGTTTTCATGCCGAGGAATATATGCCATAGGAGTGTCTTTCAAACCCCAACTACATACCAGACCCCAATCGTACCAAAAGTGATCGTATGAATACTCAATTACAACTATAGTTCGATAGCAAATTTCCAGCATTCTGTCATTGACTTCCTTGTCAAATTCCACGAATGTGTCTCAATATGTCCCCTCAACATTCCTGGCAGGTCACAAATAGCTCACTGTCCGCGTTCAATATAGCCGCCTCTCTGAAAGGTTCAGCGATTTCTTGTATAGCCCATTAGGTTTAAGTTAAACAGAAAATAGCCGTCAAATTTGAAGGTCTTCCTGATCATGAATCATTTGTTGTTTGTGGAAACACGCACATCAAACAACATTTTGAAATGGTTAGATCTATTTAAAATCAAGACAAAAACCTACTGTGGTATCTATGGTGAAATTGAGATGGACATTCAGTAGAAAGTTTAAAACACGTCTATTATTGTCTAGAAATAACGTATAATAATAAGAAAACACGAAAGTTTATACTTGTTATAGATATGACTAAGGTTTCATATTCTAGAGCTTTGACCACCCAGGGTAAAACATTGGGTAATAATGCTTCAATCAATCGGCCATATACTCTATGTAAGCAAGGGGAAACCATTTTAAGGCCTTTATTGCCCCAGCTCCTGGCTATATTCTTCTATTAAAGTGTTATGGGTCTTTAAAATGTAATCCGATTTTAAAAGAACTAATTTCAAGGATAGTTTGATTAAAGAAAAGCCAGGATATGAATGTAATTTGTTAAAACCGTCGTTATCTAGGATTTACAGCAGAAAGAAGGAGATAGTGAATTGTAAAGATTTATTTAAAACTCCTGGACAACGGAGGAATAAGAGTCTTATATCGCTCTCCTATATGCTTAGGCTACATCTAATTTATTTTTCACGACAGGGAATGTAAGCACGAGTATAGGATTTTGTTATCTTGTAAACTTTGTCTCTATTTACTATTATGAATGTTATCATCTAATGTGACTACGGTCTAAACTACCCCAGTAACTGGTGAATCTGGTACACCCCGGGATTTGTTCAAGTGCACTTGATACCAACGTTTACACGATTTGTGATAAACAGTCGCAGATAAATATTCATAAACATGTAAATAATCATTTATATCCCTTTAAGTGCATCCCATGCAGAGGGTGATATTGTCAGTGTTTATATTGGATTTGATTATTAGCACAATATTTTTTTTTCTTTATAGGTTTTACGTAATGAATTAAATGATTGTATGTCACTGTCTTTAAAACTCGATATAACAATAAAAGAAATCTTAAGTATGAATCTGAGTAACTAAAAAATATTGCTTTCTTTTGCAATCGACTCTCACCCAGAAATGGGTACTTCATATTGCAAATGATTAAACGTAGGTGTCAAGAACAGATGGCATACTCTCGCTGAGGCAGGATAATATGTCCGAAACACCCGAGTGGGGTGACTGTTGTTTCAGTGAGCTAGCACTATAAATATCCAACTAATATATAGCGTGTTGATCTACAAAGCGGACCTCTCCACCATCTCATTAAAAATTAACTTGTTCTCGCCATAATATAGCTGAAAAATTGCTGAATTGGCATTAAACAACAATCACTCACTCACTATAATGAACAACAGTTTGTTAGGTATTGTCGGTGCCGTTTCAAAGCAAAATTTTCCGATCTTATCTTTCATATCCACTTCATCCTGTGACAACTTAAATATCAGGTCATATAACTCCATTCCAGTTCCACCTTTTCATCTGCAAGTTTTAGATGTTGTAATCTTATTCTCGTCATGAATATAGCTGAAATAATGCTCACATGACATTAAACAAGAATATAGCTGAAATAATGTTCACATGACATTAAACAAGAATATAGCTGAAATAATGCTCAAATGACCTTAACCAAGAATATAGCTGAAATACTGCTCACATGACATTAAACAAGAATATAGCTGAAATAATGCTCACATGACATTAAACAAGAATATAGCTGAAATAATGTTCACATGACATTAAACAAGAATATAGCTGAAAAAATGCTCAAATGACGTTAAAGAATATAGTTGAAATAATGCTCACATGACATTAAACAAGAATATAGCTGAAATAATGTTCACCTGACATCAAACAAGAATATAGCTGAAATAATGCTCACATGACATTAAGCAAGAATATAGCTGAAATACTGCTCACATGACATTAAGCAAGAATATAGCTGAAATAATGCTCACATGACATTAAACAAGAATATAGCTGAAATAATGTTCACATGACATTAAGCAAGAATATAGCTGAAATAATGTTCACATGACATTAAGCAAGAATATAGCTGAAATAATGTTCACCTGACATTAAACAAGAATATAGCTGAAATAATGTTCACCTGACATCAAACAAGAATATAGCTGAAATACTGCTCACATGACATTAAACAAGAATATAGCTGAAATAATGCTCAAATGACGTTAAAGAATATAGTTGAAATACTGCTCACATGACATTAAACAAGAATATAGTTGAAATAATGCTCACATGACATTAAACAAGAATATAGCTGAAATAATGTTCACTTGACATCAAACAAGAATATAGCTGAAATACTGCTCACATGACATTAAACAAGAATGTAGTTGAAATAATGCTCACATGACATTAAACAAGAATATAGCTGAAATAATGTTCACATGACATTAAACAGGAATATAGCTGAAATAATGTTCACCTGACATCAAACAAGAATATAGCTGAAATACTGCTCACATGACATTAAACAAGAATATAGTTGAAATAATGTTCACATGACATAAGCAACAATATAAAAAAATGTAGCTGAAAAAATGCACATTGACATTAAACAACAGTATAGCTGAAATACTGTTCACTTCAACTTGACGTTAAACAATAATCAATCAATCAACGGGGTGGCATACAGATTTCGTGTTAGGACATATTACTTTTCATACCCATATTTCCCAGAAATAGTAAGACAAACACGTGTTGCAACTAAGATACACATGTTAAGAAGAGCTTGAAGATGTTAAACTTTGTGAAAACCTACAAAAGTACATTTGTATACTGATTTGAATGTAGAAACAGAAAACGTAATATGTTCCTGTTGTAATTTTTCGTATCTAGATCTAGAGTTTGAACGTTCGTAGTTTTCCTTGTATTTTCTTTAATGTACTTATGAAGTATCGTTTTTAACTCTTTCAGTGAAGAATCTTCAGATGTAAGAGCAGTACGAAATGTGAAACCAGTGTGTAACGATGGCAGCTTTAAGTGGTATAACATATATGGTGGAGCATTAAGAATAAACTTTAAACCAAAATTCAAAGGAAATTTTTATTTGTGTTTCATCCTACAAACTGAAAATGTACGAGTACAAGTTTCTGAAGAACAATCAGAGAAAGTATCGTCCCCTGGGGCACTATCAATGCCACCAACACTGAAATCAGTTGTAGCTGCACATGGCAAAACTAAAGAGACATGTATACAGTCGACATCAGATAGTATTCATTTATTTCTAGAACCTGAGAGAACTGTAGAATCTAAAGGATTTAGTTTTATAATAATGAAATACACCATGGAGAGAAAAAACGATGCGTTGATATTCAATTCTATGGAAGGTTCGTATCTTTGATTTGTTTTTATCAATTAAAACCAGAGCCTCCCTGTAGCCTATATCGCTCACTTGGTTTACTATTATATGTATTTGTTTTCCGTTGTTTTTGTTTGTTTGTGTGTGGCCCTTCTGGGTTTTTTCAAGTACCTAATGTACCTTTAATTAATGCTATTGATTTCTCCTTTCCAATGATATATTACATTTTCAGCAAGTTGATAGTTTCATTCCCTGTACAGTTTGGGACTTCTATTATAATAAAGTGTCACATGGCATTTTGGTTACTTGAACTACTAATTATATAGAATCAAATTTAATATAATAAGCAAACATTACCAGCCTACTTTCAGGACATAACATCACTATATATTGAATTGTCAGCTATATACACATTCTTTTTGGCATATTATATTAATAGTATGATTACATTTACTTATTAATTCCCTATGAAAAATTGATTGATTTGATTTATTTTGTTTGACGCCACTTTCAGCAATATTTCAGCTATATCATGGCGACCAGTTTTAGTGGTGGTGGAAGAAGCCGGGAGTACCTGGAGAGAACCACCGATCATGGGCAAGCAACTGGTAAACTTTATCATTTGCGACTGCGAGTCGAGTGCACCCTTTTTTGTAATTTACAAAGCCGGGCGCAAACCCACGCCGTATTGGTGATAGGCTTGTATGAGTTGTTGGGTAATCCGCCCTAACTCACCAGGGCCCTCCCTTATGAAAAAGGTTTAATTTTAATCACCAATTAATTTCAATAAATTAAAAACAACATCAGTCTACTTTGAATAAGAATTATCTTTGTAAACACTGATCAGTCAGATGGTCTTTCCAATGTTCAATTACTCAATTAATTATTGACCATAACAGATCACATGCATATGTCTGTCATCTCCAATTATTATTAGTAGAATAGAAAATATAATAAACATTTCATCCTGTATTTTGTAAGACTGTATATGTATACTGAATTTGGTTTGGAATCAAACAATCCCGATTTAAATATATATTATATATTTTGTGAGAAAAATTTTAATACAAGCGAGAAAGGTTTTTTTAATGGGAAATAGATCTACTTTTTCTCTGCTCGGTAACGATTACCTATTCCGTAGACACTAATTAAGGATTTAAACGCTTATTTTCAATCATTATCTAGATAATAATTGGGATTATTTTGTACTGACATAAAATTCTCTTACGATTCCTTTATACAAATACTTGGATTTCTTGACACACTTTCTAACAATTAAACACTGTATAGACTGACTGGAAACATGCAAACAGATTCTAACATGGTTTAAAGTAGCTGCACTTCAATTTTAAGTTTAAAATTTAACAAACATTCATATAAAACAGACTTTTCTTGAAGTAAGTAAATTGAATAGTTCGGTGTTTCGTGCAGGTGTGGTAATAAAGAAAAATATATTATAATAAAAGGTCAATAGTAAGGGTTTAATTAAATTGTAGAACATATTTATAGTGAAGAAGTAATCCCCATTGACAGGGGTAAGGATGTGTCTAAACTTGTTGTCCTAACAATAACATGATGGCACTCAATGAGTTTTTAACTAGTCCAATTGTTAGCTAGACTAACATAATCTGAACCTTATGTTTAACAAGAACAAGCAATTGGTTTTAAATCGCCTTTACAAGAAAATGCTGTGTGCTTAATATCAGCTGACATTAAATGGACAATCTCTGTCCTTAATAGAAAATCAATCTCCGTGAAGTTCCTCTTTAAATGAAATCTTAATGCAATATAAAAGGATTTTTATATCATTTCCATTAATTTTTAGGCGGCCAAAATGTCTCGGATTTCGACTAAATCTGGACAATATAATAGATGTGTAATGTAGCGATGTTTTACAACCTAACTCAATGGACGTGAAGCTATATTATTCACTAAATTTCATGAAGATTCACACGATATATAACCACCCTGCTTAAATCTGTTCGAAGGCACGGAGACAGTATTACTGACTTAATTCATGTACAGATTTAAACTGATGGAATTAATACTTATCTCTGGTGATATTAATTGTCAACAATATAGCACTATCTCTTATATTCCTTCAAAAACCGAGAATGGTGAAAACTCTGTTTAGTCAATTAAAATGATTCATTATTATGGACCACCACAGTTATATGCGAACTACTTTTAATTCTCAATAAATGTTATTTGTGTAATAAAATGGTATAACACATTTGTTATTGGAATCACATTAATTTTATTATTTTAAATAAAAAAAAAGAAAAGAAAAAAGGAATTATACATGAAATGCACTCTGGCGTTATTGTAAAATCTGAGATTAGGTTGTCATGGACGTCAAATACTGAGTATAAAATGGGAAACAAAATGTTTTTTTAGCAAACCTTTAACCTATTCGTTAGCATTAAGTAATAAAGAATTCAAATGGATCTTTTATTGTAGTCATTATCATAATTCAATGTAAACTTGAAAAAGAAATTCTTAAATAATTTGTCATGGCCAGCCTTGCATGGTGTCATAGATTTCACCTCATAAAATGTTTCAAAGGCGTAGAAAGTCAACATTATTATTATTCTGTGGGTTATAGAATAGATACACAGTGATAAATAAGATTTTTAAATGTTTTAAATGCACCGCGCATGCCATGTTCTTTTCTATAAGTTTAAGTTTCAAGATGACCTAGGTGATACTGAATATTAAACAAATTTAACAAAAGCGTCATATCTTTAAATTACAGGTGAGACAGGAATCTATTTACCTCATCTGGTTACTGTATCACTACTCTATCATCCAGGAGAGATGTATCAGCAGATAAAGAAAATAACAAAATATCTTGTTTATTCATTTTGACATCAATATTGAAAGAAAGAAATTTCACGGGTTTCAGATCCGAGCATTTTAATATTACATAGCGAAATCGCGTTAAACTATTACATTCTGACTCTCCCTGTTTATAATGTATCAATTTTGTAAAAGTACGATTTTTTTATACCCCCGCTCCACCGTCCAAGATATTTTTCGTCGCATTTTTCTCAGCAACTATTGATGGCAGAAATCTGATATTTGGTCACAAGCTTCATATAGGTATACCATATTGTTGGAAGCGTTTTTGAACCTGTCAGATTCATACTTCCTGTTTGCCGACTTAGTTGATTTTTATACACATTGAAGTTCAATGATTGAACATATATGCGGGGGTATCATAAGTGAACATTAGCTCAAAGTTCATCTTGTTTGAGCTGATGCAAATCTGTGGAGTTTTTTTCTCCAGTATATGGTGGGGCCGTTGTGGTCGTGTGTGAATTGGTTTCAGCTGCCTATATACAATCAGTGCCTATCACAACTAAAGTTGTGAGTTCGAATCTTACTCATGGCGAGGTGTACTCGATACAACTTTATTTGAAAGTTTACCAGTGACCTGTGGCAGGTCTCCGGTTTCCTCCACCAATGAAACTGCCCGCCGTGATATTACTGAAATATTGTTGAGAGTGGCGTTAAACACCATCACCCTAACCTTAGCCCATTCTATGGCTGTCTCATTTAGTTATCAGAACGGAGGATTGGGGTCACATTAGCCGGTTTATCCCACGCGACATTATTGTGTAATCCCATGACAGGACTATGTTGTAATAGTTCCTATTGTTACTGTGACCACGAATGATTAACGTGCCTATTGCACAATTGTAAATCATAAACGCAACAGAAAAAATACGTCTTGTATCTTCTAAGCAGAGGCTGACGCGGAATTCCCTGGTAGGTGGATTTACCTCTAAAGAGGGACTTAAATGTACAATAACAGACAAGTACGGACAAACATATACAATTACATGTTGTATAGCGTGTTCCAATAGTCTGACTTGATGGTGATGTTTTAAGTTCTGAAGAACATGAACATTGTAGAACAAAGTGAATTCAATTTCAATATCATTCATATTGACTGTTCAACCCCATGATAACATCCATTATATGGTATGATGAATGGTAGTAAAATCGTGATTTGCATAAGTAAAATTAAATAATAAGTAAGTTATTTAAAGGTAATGTATTTTCTCCTACAATTTTATTGTTGTTTTCAGAATGTCGACCGTGCACAGACATTGAACTGGTCAATGCATACTGTTTTCATGATGTTGGTAAGTCTATTTGAACACAAGAAGTCGTAATAAACCTTCAATTAGTTAATAAAAAAATAAAATGGCGAATTAGTCTAGATGGGACCACGACAGATTGCTTGTAACAATTTTTGCTTTTGATTTTCGAATATTACAAATAAGGGTAATAACAAAATTACCGAACTCCGAACAAATCTTCCAAAGAGAAAGTCAAAACTCATAAGTATATAAACAGACAAAATCAGTCAACAACCGGAAAACTGGGAAAACTGTAATGACCCAGACTTGGTACAGGCATTTCCAAAGAAACCAGACGGGTAACATTGTCCACTAAAGAATGTAGAAACCATTTTGTAAATACATGCTTTTATTTTCACAAATTTAATAATGTGTTACCGTTTTTCCCCGAGACTTATTTTTGAAATTTGAAAATGTGCTTTCCGATCTGACAAAGCCTTTTTTATCCATATATCTTATAAGAAAGTCACAAGTTCATCTCCTATAGCAGATAATTATTCAGACGTCTCGAGTCGGATGTGTCCCTAATATAACAGTCCTAGGGAGATTACTGGGGCGTTGACACCCCACCAAAAAAAACCCCAAACAAACAAACAAAGCAAAACAAAACGAAAACGAAAACAATACACACACACACACACACACCGGTCGGTGTCCTGGGTCCGTTGCGATCCTTTGACTTCTCGTCTATAAAATATGCCTCACCCCTAACAAATTTCTTGCATCCGCGTCTGTATAAAATGATAAATATTTTGTTTAAAGTTCAAATGAATATTAAAATGGGTGCAAAGCAGGACTGTATACTAAAAAACTTCAGGAATGAAATATTAAGTGAATTGCATTCAACTGAGGCGAAAGATAGTATTTTGATAGGAAAATGTCATGTGCTGGTAATTTATGACAAGTCTTTCTTCAAACTTATCAGACTAGAAACTTTGATAAACTTACATTACTGATGTAATATTACTGTACATATCAAGTAATGGAAAATTGTAAAAAGCATTATGAAATTTCATATGAATGAGAAATATTGACTATTGTGCATAGTTACTCTTTAACAATCATACATGAAGAAATATGTTGACAATGTAGCCTTACTCATAAACATGAAGCTTGAAATGTCTACTATATATTTCTGCTAAGAAATCGTCAAGTCTAGATTCCGAGAATTTTTATTTTTTTTTATCAATTTCACATTGGATCCTATTTTAATCTTTATTTAATACAAAAATATTACTTTTGTCCTCTCGTATATCTGAAACCTTTGAAGTTACAACAAATCTGTGGGGCTCCTTAAAAGGATTTTTTTTTCAAACGAATTCAATGGAAAAAACTACACACAAATCGGACTTAAAATAGAATAATTATAATTTGGGGTGTTGGTTCCCTTTGGCTCCCTCTAACACATATATGGGGCCCGGGTGGCTCAATGAGTTAGGTCGCTGGATCTAACAACTCATACAAGCCTATCACCAATGCGGCATGGGTTCGCGCCCGGCTTTATAAATTACAAAAAGGTGCACTCGACTCGCAGCTGCAAGTGATCAAGTTTACCAGTTGCTTGCCCATGGTCGGTGGTTCTTTCCGGGTACTCCTGCTTCCTCCACCACTAAAACTGGTCGCCACGATATAGCTGAAATATTGTTGAAAGTATCATTAAAACACCAAAAATCAATCAAATCAAAATTTAACACATTTATCTCCGAAACCACAATAGCTAGTCCAAATCTGTTTGAAAAATGCAGACAGAACATCACACAAAGAAACCAAAGAAAAACCCCTATCAAAATCGGACTTAAAATAAAAATTAAAAGATATGGGTGATGGCATGTGCAGGTACTATCTATAATAAGAGGAGAATGCATGCACATACAAGCTATTGTTATCATAAGATTGTATGAATATGTGGATACCAACTAGTTAAATAAAGGGGGAAAAAGATGAAAAAATAAAGAAATATATTATGTAAACAGAAAGTAAAAAAAGGGGAGGGTAATTCCCAGGTCACAAACATTTGTGTTTTTACATGTAGTAGCTATATACACAAGCATTTTGTAAAGTCTAAATGTATAATGTTAAACATTAATATGCTTAGAATTGTTGTATGCATTTTTTTGATAAATGGACAAATATATACTTGTAGGGTTGTGTTTATATTTTAAACACAATTTTTACAGTGGATTACAGACTGGGATTATATCAATATAGCTTTTCAGTTTTATATGTTTCTTGACAAATAGCCACCATTGAAAGTTTGTAATTTGGCTATCAAAAGAGAACACTACTGTAAACATGGGTGTGGGTCAATTTTTATACCTATATTTTAAGGTGTTAACAAATATATATTATAATGAAGGTATAGCATGTGTATAATGTGGAGTTTATTCCTAATCACATTTGATAATGTTTTATATTTCTCTGTTTCAGTTATAGTTGGTACCATGTCTAATGTAACACATATAGATGAAATAGCTCAAACAGATGTAAGTGTAAACATCTCCAAGGTAATTCGTCAACGAAAACTACTTTTAGATGGATATAGTAGACGTGGTCCATATTTAAAAGAGACTCTGGCCAGACATAGACAATGCAATGTTGGTTATGGACCAGGCCTATTTTTGTTCACTGGAAAATGGCGTTTAGGACAACTAAAATTGACATGTTCTCCATATTATAATGACTGGATGTTAGTGTTGAAACGATCAATAAATACTGGTCAAATGAGATGTTCTACCAGATAGTGGTCGGACAATGGGNATGGGGGGATGGGGATGGCGGTGGGGTGCAAGGTGTTATGCCGAACTGTGATATTGTTAAAGGTGCAATGATATTGTAAATATGCTTTAAAGTTGTTATTGTATTTCAGAGTTTATTGTGTTAAGATCTCTCTCACATTTCACTATTGTCACCATATATAGCTTCATTTATGATATTTGATATTGTTTTTTTTTATTCAGTATTTGTTGGATGGGAAAATAAAATACAGAATAATTGTTTGTACAGGTTATAACCTTAAATTTTATTATCTGTGAATTTACTGAAATATTTTGCACAAAGTAATACATTACTGAAGACAACTGTACAAGTGTATATTGTAATAGTAACCAAATCACTCTTTTATAATATCAGTGTTAAGGTCATGGTGTGTGATGTACCAAAACTGTGCTACTAATGAGACAGTGTACCAAACCAACCAGCTTTGTGGTTTGATCTGTAAAAGGGGGGTGGGTTAGGAATGTAGAAGATATGGTTATAATATGGCTTGTCTTACAATATGTATCTGATTAACTATATATAACATGTAATATTATATGATATAGGAGCATCATCATAACAAGTGGACAACTATTTGAATTTTAATGGAGACTGGAAGGAGTTTTTATAAGATAAAATGGTCTGAACCTTAAATATGAAGAACAATAAGCAAGACATCATGTACAATTAAATGGGGAAAGTAACAACAACCTTATGAAGGTACTTGTATCTTTTCCCCACTTATTCTCCAACCAAATGTTATTGGAAATTAATATACTAGTACTATGAGAAACAAAATATTATAATAAATTCTATTAAAATGGGGGGGGGGGGGGTAACATAAGAAAGGGAAGGGGTTCAACACGTGTTCAGTCATGCCTATAAAACAAATGGTTGTCCCATAATTCAAATTCAACACTGAAAAGACTCATTTCATTTTAATTATGTTCATTGAAGCAGATAAGTGTTATGCACTATAAATGAACTTTGTACTGAGATCTCTCCAAATTCAGTTTATGTGTTCAAATGTAATAGGAAATAAAAACAACATATAAAATGTGTTTGTTTTATGATCTATAATTAATGAATATAATGGAAATACAAATGTAGCTATAAATAACACTACAATTTGTATATGTCATGTATCACTATTATAAATGGTGAGGTAAGTATTATGTCCCCAAAGGCCATTTTATTTTGAAAATTGTCATGGTTAGACCATATCTACCAAATTGTTTTCACTTTTTTGACCTACCCAAATATAATTTATATTGATCCTACTCCTTCAAAATGCAGATGTTATGCAAGATGTTTGCATATTATGTTGTAGCTTTTCTATTTGAATTTCATAACTTCTGTAAAAATTAACTTTTTGCAATAAACAGATCTACTTCAATATTATAAAAGTAGATTAATCAACAAACCATAGGATTGTTAAGGATTATTTTAGTGGGTGTTGTTTAATGCCAACTCAGCTATTTCCAACTATATCATGTCAAGAACAAGTTAATTATCAATGAGATGATGATGAGGTCTGCTTTGTACTAGACCAACACCCTTAGTTGGATTTTTATAGTGCTAGCTCACTGAAACAACAGTCCGCGGGAAGACATATCCCCCAAAATATAAAACGATGATTTCGGTTCTGTTGATAGTTAAAAGATTTCAAGTCTCCCAAGTTTCCCATGAGATCTGTCTGTCTGCCCGTTCTCTAGTTGTTGTTTTTTATTGCAGGAATATACTTTAAAACTGATGAATTTATCATATAAACAAGTTGTTGATATTTTTATAGTTTACTGTATGATCAATGTGGCCTGTTGGTAAGATGAAGGTTAACTGGGAATGTGTTCAATGGCCTCAAATACCATTATATTGATAACGATTTTTTTTTAATGATTAGGGGTTTAGAATTAAGGTGTTTCACCACAGGCACTTGTTTCATTAAAAAAATATATGCCCCCACCTCTTCCTTACTTCAAGGTAAACATCTGCCCTTTTTCCCCTTCCCCACTTCGCCTCAATATGTTTCGCTTATTTGTGATCCTTTCGCTGACCAAATTATATCGCTACACTCCCGAGATATTTCTCTTTTCGACTGCCACATTTAAATATACCCCCACCCCTCCCCCTCAGACAAATTGGACAAGAATATTCAGCGAAGGTAGCTTGTTAAGTCATTGAAACGGACACAGCCACTTCCGGTTTGCGCTGGATTTTTCACATGAATTCGGAATTCTCTAGACCGGCCATGTGTAACAATGCCATCATGATCATCTCCTTTCAAATGTAAAGTAAGCCTTTAAAATACAGATAATTGTTCCAATGCAGATTATAAAAATATGTTCAACTCCAAATTATTGACATTTGATTTTTAAAGCACCTTTTTTTATTTTCTAAATCAATTTAAACCGGACCGGAAGTGGCTGTATCCGTTTCAATGATTTAAAAATAATACAAGCTACCTTCGCTGAGTATTATTGTCCAATTCGTCTAAGGGGGGCCCGGTAGGTATATTTAAATGTGGCAGTCGAAAAGAGAAATATCTCGGGAGTGTAACGATATAATTGGGTCAGCGAAAGGATCACAAATAAGAGAAAAATGTTGAGGCGAAGTGGGGAAGGGTAAAAGGAACAGTATCAAAACACAACCAGGGGGATGGTTGTATGAATCATGATAGACAAAACCAGTAAAAGATAAAAATGAAGAGGACGAAACAATGACAAAATACGAATTCCATCTCGAAGTTCTTTTGTGAGAGTACTTATTTGTAAACTCGATTTTCAGGCCAATGGATCCACAGATTCCAACCAATCTCTAACATGTCTACAATAAGCTCAGTTTCGAAAATCCAGAAATAATTCATCCACTATTACAACGGATAACATAAGAAAAAGTCAGGATCTAAATATAACCCCATCAAAAGAATCATAATACTGGTACTATGAAACACAACGAAATGATTGATTGATTGATTGATTGATTGATGTTTAACACCCAGCGAGCAATTCTTTCAGCTATATTCAGGACGATAATATGTTTACAATAAATCAATATGTAGGTTGAAAACGGGGGACGGATAGGCCAATGGGCAAAAAAAACACCCCAAAAATTAAACGCCACGGGACTCGAAACAAGGAAAGGTGATGGGTAGGGACAGAGAATTTAGCCAGTGCAACAGGTCTCCTATGGACCACTCATCATGAGCATAATGCTCATAATGAGCTATTACATTGGGTTCTTTAACGTGCGAAGAGGGTGGCAATCTCTCAGCAAGGGACCTCGGTTTTATGTACGTCTCATCCGAAGGACGGGTTAGTTGTGAATTCATACATCCCGCAAAACCGACGGATGCCCCTTCAAGCCGAAGAAGCTCTCGGTCCCGTTTCTATACCCGGGGTTCCCGCGGGGTTGGCCCCTTTTAGAGGACTAGTGCCTCTAGGACGGAGAAACATGGTGCCTATTCTACCCCCGGCATACCCTCTGGGAAGGGAGTATGATGAAATGAAACGGGACATATCACATAATGATTATATAAATCAGTCCAGATTTCTCTGTAAAATCTAATTATAGCTGATTTTAATTGCCGATCACTCCAAAAATTAAAGGAGAGACAATATCAAATCAAAGAGAAGTGTTCTGGAATAAGACTATAAATTAAGACAAGAGAAGTGTTCTGGAATAAGACTATAAATCAAGACAAGAGAAGCGTTCTGGAATAAGACTATAAATTAAGACAAGAGAAGTGTTCTGGAATAAGACTATAAATTAAGACAATCAATACAACCTGATATTACCCCCAAAAAGGAATATGCTCATGTAATGTATAGCGTATACACGAACTATACCACATTATGTATATTTTACTACTTTTAGTAAACAAGGTAAAATAAAGTTTAAGTGGAGATTAAAAAAAAAAAGGAACACCTGTTGTGAAAGAATGGTTATAAACAGACATGTTAACAATCAGTTATCGTGAAGAGTGCGTTGTGTATTGTATATACTCTGTGGTGCGTACGCCCAGGGGCACGTGATCCTAGTAAAGGGTCAATTGATGTACAACAATTCTTACGTTTAATGTTCCACGTGTTTCTGTGTGATTTCACCTACGATAAAATACTTAACATTTAAAGAAAACGATACAAGCTAAACCTTAAGTAAACCCTGAATACATGTTTACCGTGATAACATTCAGATAAAGACATCACTTGTTCTTGGTGATCAAAGCAGATACGTTACGGCTCATCACAGATAAAAACAAGTTTCTAATTTCTCAAGTTAAATTAAATCACGGTTGTAAATCGACAAATTATAGACGTTGTCTGTTTTTTTGTCGAAACATAAAGAAATTAAATACAGGTTGAAAACAAAACTTCCACATAAAATGTATGATCCGTGACAAACAGATTTGCCGGAAAGATTCCAGTGTTTGACATCAGACAAAGATGTACAATAATGTACAAGTATCACTTATTTGTTGCACATCTATTGTGTTTCATATTTCTTTTTTATATATATTAGGATACTCATCGTATTTTGTCTATACCCCATTTGAACATATTGACTTCCAGGAATATTTCAATTTGAATATTTATTCCCTAACTGGTCGAGAATGTAAAACATTAACAAGTAAACACTTTCATACACGGTGCCAATTTTGGTGTTTGATATTTGTTCTTAACAAAATGTTCTACTCTGGTAATTTTTAAAAATCTTTCAGAGCCCGATAAATCCATCAATGGTTCCTCCCTACGTCTTAGACTGGTGTCCTGGTTGGCTTCATCAATAGTATCGACTATTTCCTGAACCAACTTATATTTTAGAATGCAATAATAACCACTTTCATGCTTTGCTTAAACCGAAATATGGTTTCTTTCAGAGGTCTCTGTTAGTGTTCTTGATCGGGCTTAACTCTATTAATAGTCTTCATGGTGTTTTATTGAAACCGATCGTTTGATATTTTTTACATTACTCAAGACACGGTTTTCTTATCATTGGTTGAATGGATTTTTGATTTAGTGTATAGTGCCTGTGGTTGAGCCCAACCTGTTGGCTTTCTGTGACTTTTCTTCACCATTATTTTGTTGTCTCTCTGGAGTCTTGTTTAGGCTGACCGTTTGTTATCTCTATTGATACTTGCCTTCATGTTTTGTCGAGACCGACCTCTTGGGTTTACTTCTTAATAGTCAACCTTGTTGTGTCTTGTGTAGACTGACAGCTTGGTTATCTCTGTTGATATTCGTCCCAGTCATATCCATATTTTGTCGAGACTGACCTTTTGGTTTTCACCCAAGACTTCTTGGAGTCTTGTCTAGACTGTGACATTGATAGACTTCCTGGAGTCTTGTCTAGACTGTGACATTGATAGACTTCCTGGAGTCTGATCTAGACTGTGACATTGATAGACTTCCTGGAGTCTTGTCTAGACTATGACATTGATAGACTTCCTGGAGTCTTGTCTAGACTGTGACATTGATAGACTTCCTGGAGTCTTGTCTAGACTGTGACATTGATAGACTTCATGGAGTCTTGTCTAGACTGTGACATTGATAGATGTCCTGGAGTCTTGTCTAGACTGTGACATTGATAGCATTCCTGGAGTCTTGTCTAGACTGTGACATTGATAGACTTCCTGGAGTCTTGTCTAGACTGTGATATTGATAGACTTCCTGGAGTCTTGTCTAGACTGTGACATTGATAGACTTCCTGGAGTCTTGTCTAGACTGTGACATTGATAGA
>MJUT01017127.1:574234-598190 GCA_002080005.1 Gigantidas platifrons | reverse complement strand
ACAGCATGTCAACAAGACAGTTATGCATGATGCCACTACAGCATGTCAACAAGACAGAGTGCAGCATGATGCCACTACTGCATGTCAACAAGACAGTGCAGCATGATGCCATCACAGTATGTCAACAAGACAGATTGCAGCATGATGCCACTACAGCAAGTCAACAAGACAGTGCAGCATGATGCCACCACAGCATGATGTCACTACAGCATGTCAACAAGACAGAGTGCAGCATGATGCCACTACAGCATGTCAACAAGACAGATTGCAGCATGATGCCACTACAGCATGTCAACAAGACATAGTGCAGCATGATGCCACCACAGCATGTCAACAAGACAGTGCAGCATGATGCCACCACAGCATGTCAACAAGACAGTGCAGCATGATGCCACTACAGCCTGTCAACAAGACAGAGTGCAGCATGATGCCACCACAGCATGTCAACAAGACAGAGTGCAGCATGATGCCACCACAGCATGTCAACAAGACAGTGCAGCATGATGCCACTACAGGATGTCAACAAGACAGTGCAGCATCATGCCACTACAGCATGTCAACAAGAGAGTGCAGCACGATGCCACAACAGCATGTCAACAAGACAGAGTGCAGCATGATGCCACTACAACATGTCAACAAGACAGAGTGCAGCATGATGCCACTACAGCATGTCAACAAGACATGGTGCAGCATGATGCCACCACAGCATGTCAACAAGACAGTGCAGCATGATGCCAACACAGCATGTGAACAAGACAGCTCAGCATGATGCCACCACAGCATGCTAACAAGACAGTGCAGCATGATGCCACTACACATGTCAACAAGACACAGTGCAGCATGATGCCATCACAGTATGTCAACAAGACAAAGTGCAGCATGATGCCACCACAGCATGTCAACAAGACAGTGCAGCATGATGCCACCACAGCATGTCAACAAGACAGAGTGCAGCATAATGCCACTACAGCATGTAAACAAGACAGTGCAACATGATGACACCACAGCATGTCAACAAGACAGAGTGCAGCATGTCACCACAGCATGTCAACAAGACAGTGCAGCATGATGCCACTACAGCATGTCAACAAGACATAGTACAGCATGTTAACAAGACAGTGCAGCATGATGCCACCACAGCATGTCAACAAGACAGAGTGCAGCATGATGCCACCACAGCATGTCAACAAGACAGAGTGCAGCATGATGCCACTACAGCATGTCAACAAGACTGCAGCATAATGCCACTACAGCATGTCAACATGACAAAGAGCAGCATGATGCCACTACAGCATGTCAACAAGACAAAGAGCAGCATGATGCCACCACAGCATGTCAACAAGACAGAGTGCAGCATGATGCCACCACATCATGTCAACAAGACAGAGTGCAGCATGATGCCACCACAGCATGTCAACAAGAGAGTGCAGCATGATGCCACCACAGCATGTCAACAAGACAGAGTACCACATGATGCTGCCACAACATGTCAACAAGACAGAGTGCAGCATGATGCCACCACAGCATGTCAACAAGACAGTGCAGCATGATACCACCACAGCATGTGAACAAGAGAGGGCAGCATGATGCCACTACAGCATGTCAACAAGACAGAGTACCACATGATGCTGCCACAACATGTCAACAAGACAGAGTGCAGAATGATGCCACCACAGCAAGTCAACAAGACAGTGCAGCATGATGTCATCACAGCATGTCAACAAGATAGAGGGCAGCATGATGCCACCACAGCATGTCAACAAGACAGAGTACAGCATGATACCACCACAGTATGTCAACAAGACAGAGTGCAGCATGATGCCACCACAACATGTCAACAAGACAGAGTGCATCATGATACCACCACAGCATGTCAACAAGAGAGTGCAGCATGATGCCACCACAGCATGTCAACAAGAGAGTGCAGCATGATGCCACCACAACATGTCAACAAGGGGAAACTGAACAAGTGTATCAAAAGCAGATGTAGATACAGTAAATACAGATGGACACAATAATGTGTTAAACACAGTCATTTAACTGGACCCACTGCATTTCCCCCTTTAATCTTGGAAACGTAAGAACTAGGTAGATACAATCTGATTGAAAAACATAGTTTGGGAATGTGATAAAAATTATAATTGAAAATAATTAATACAAAATATCTCCCTAAAAGATTAAAAGATTATAATACAATGACAAGATATTAAAACACAACCATTATCTGCCTAAGTACATGCAATATAAAGTATACATTAAACATAACATACCTAGGTACAGTTAATCTGTCATTGTCCACTTCTGTGCCCCATGGTAGACATCCACCTCCCCAGCTGGGTATGTTAAGTATGACCACACCTTCTAGATCAGGTAAATGTATTACTCTCCCATCTAATTCTAACTATAATAAAATACAATACACTTCAATAGAAATTAAAATATACCTTTATGAAATAACAGTCACAGTAAAATCATCATTTCTCTGCATATTTTTATTTGTTCTGTACTTTTATTATTGAATGTGAAAAGTCAAATTGGAAATAAATTTGTAACAAACAATAATCTGTTGTACTATAAAGAATTGATAGATTATAAAAATTGGGGAAATAAAAAAATAAAACCACTTTTTTGCCAAATTTATTAATTTTTATGAATTGTAATGTATATCTATACTAAAAAGAAAAAACTAGTTCAAATGGTTACAGTTTTACATGAAATATCAGTCCTGACCCATATTACCACAGTTTTACATGAAATCAGGTCATCATTAAAATATTCAGTGCCTTAGACAGGTCATCATGTATTTTTCAATGATTTATAAGTAATTTCATATACAATATTGGTATATAGACAGTAAATATAGAATTCATGTGGCGAGCTTAGACAGCGAGTCTTGTCTTTCCATCTGTTTCATACCAAGCCACATAAATTCTATATTTACTGTCAATACACTAATATTGTATTTATCCTGCAATAAAATTTGCAAAAAAATGTAATTTAATTTAATAAAAAAAAAAGATAACAGAACACCCATTGATACCTCAATAGTAGTTTCGATAAGGGGCGTGGCTTAATAGCTTTATTAGGCTAATGTGAAAAGTGTTATTATGACAGGGGTATGGCTTAATAGCTTTATTAGGCTAATGTGAAAAGTGTCATGAACAGTTTATTTCAACCCATTTATTATGACAAAAAATAACCCAATTGCAGGATAAAATATTTTATTAGGTGTCCTTCAGGAATTTGAGCACAACTTGGAATGTGACAATATTTAATGGGGAGGGGGGGGGGAAGGACTATAAGGTATCTGTCATCAGTATTGTTTTAATATCACATTTACATAAGTATTATGTCTATGATGTTAAGCTTTACTAAGTATATATTTGATTGCTGTCATACATTTAAGAGCTGAAAAAATCTGTCTACGGTGCTACATTAATAGACCATTAGCACATTCTTAACATTGATTCTAAAATTAAACATTTTACAGGAATTATTTCCTTTTAAAGCGAGCAATTCTAAATTCAATGAAAAAAAACAATATTTTAATGTTGTAAGGGAAATAACTTGCATAAAAAAATATATCAGGAATGTGCAAAGGTCTATTGTTCTTATCACTCATTCTAATGAAATGTGGCCAAAGTAGTGTTTTCCGTGTCACATATAATGATGGACGATTAAAAATTATCTTGAGTGTACCAGGTGGAGAAAATTCGATTTGCTCTTCAATGGGATGTTCAATTGACAATTAAGAAAAATTGGACTACCTTACGGCATTGTTAAGGGCTGATTTTCAGGGTGTTAAATTTCAGCTGTGTACGAAAACGTCATGTCGCTTGCAAAGATGTCACTATTAGATGCTTTATTTTAATTTGCCTTGTGATGAAGACGATAAACATTCAACAACTTTTTATGCACAAAGGTGTTAGGAATGTATTAAAATTATTTTTGTATGAGTCTTACAAAATAGGCTTGATATCACAATTTAACTTAACTGTCGCAAAAATGCTCCTAACTTCCGTAACACTTTCAAAATCAATTGTTGATAAATCGTACCAAGCAGCTAAATTTAAACATTTCTAGCAATGGAGATAGAATAGCTCAATTCACTGACCAATCTTTTATCGAATTAATTACTCTAAACGTTTTCGAAGAAGACATGCAAATCTTAAATTTTTTGAATGAATGTCTCCTTTAAGAGACTAATTTCCGTAAAGCAATATTTAGCCATTTTGGTCCGATCTACCACTCCCATCCTAGAACTACAAATAAAGCAGACTAAATTCTTTAAATATTTGAATCAGGGGCGAGTACATATTACGGGAATTGCAAACTACAGTTTCTTTTTATTGCCTATACTAATTTCCGTAACATTTTTTTCGCGAAATTCCTCATCTTTCCGGAAACCGAATCCACTAAATTTTATCAGTTTTTCATACATCACCGGATGTTGTTCTCTGGAAAAGCAGACAGCTTTTTAGATAATCCTCAATGAAAACGGAGACATTAGAAAGAAAACCAAGGTAACTTTTATTTGATGATGGAATATATATTATATTTTCATTATTAATATACCGTAGTATAAAAAGTATTTAGTTTTAATAAATTCATACAGTTACCAAAACGTACCACGTTTCGTCTGCTCAGTTACCGGTGAATTGTGAGCTTATTTAGTCCCGGGAAAATTTGGACCGGGCCGTTACGGAAGTTAGCCAATAAATTTATGTCTTCCATTTGAGCATGGAGCAGAAGTTTTCTTCAGTTAAAACACTTTTAGCAACGTTTTGAGGTGCATCATGACCAAATCCTGAACAGAAGGAGTAAATATATCTGCGAAACTCTTAAGCAAAATATTTTCCAAACTAACTTCCTTAACGACATGTAAGCACCCAACTAAGAATTCATAAAATCACAATGAATCGATATTTGTGAATGATTATTTATAAAATGCTTGTCCAATATGTGTACTTCAAGAAAATAACAAAATCAAACGCATTCTGAAAAATATTTTTTTCTGTTTCGTTTTCCATCAGTTGGTCCAATTTCAGTAGAATGACTGTTATACATTGGTATTAAGACATGTCAGAAAGAATTTCAAATACAATTAATATTATAACCACACCCACCTTTATTTTCTTGTGAAGATTACAACATTCCCTTCCTACAACATCTTTTGTACCAAAGGCTAAATAACATAGCTGAAAGTAAAACAAAAATTGATTGATTATATTTTTGTGTGTGTGTTGACTTTTTAAACAAAGACACGTATGAAGATTTTGGTCAATAACATACACAAATTTAGCCGTCAAAAACAAAATAACAATTAAAACTACATGTATATTGAATTTAAGAAGTAGACCTTAAAAAAATGCTTAGATCAACTGATCAAATTTGCACCAAATTTCCAGTTGATTTCTAAATGTAAATTCTAATTATTCAGATGTACTTAAGAAATTACAATGATTGCAATTTATTATTGATAAAATATTTTTCTGTTAAGAAGCAAGAAAAATAAACCAGTACCAACACATTCCAAAGCATAAAGATTAAAATATTTTAATTAAAACTTTCACTTGACAGTGATAGGTATACACTAGCTGACAAAAACATGTATAGACACTAGCCGACAAAGACATCCATAAACATTAGCTGACAAAGACATGTATAGACACTAGCTGACAAAGACATCCATAGACATTAGCTGACAAAGACATGAATAGACACTAGCCAACAGACATGCAGACACTAGCCGACAAAGAAATGCATACACACTAGCTGACAAAGAAATGCATAGATACTAGCTGACATAGAAATGCATAGACACTAGCTGACAAAGACATGCATAGACACTAGCTGAAAAGGACATAGATAGGCACTAGCTGACAAAGATGTGCATAGACACTAGCTGACAAAGATATATATATATAGACACTAGCTGACAAAGACATGGATAGACACTAGCCAAAAGACATGTACAGACACTAGCTGACAAAGACATGCATAGACACTAGTTGACAAATACATGGATAGACACTAGCTGACAAAGACATGTACAGACACTAGCCAACAGACATGTATAGACACTAGCTGACAAAGACATATATAGACACTAGCTGACAAAGACATGCATAGACACTAGCCGACAAAGACATGTACAGACACTAGCTGACAGGCATATATAGACACTAGCTGACAAAGACATGTACAGACACTAACTGACAAAGACATGTACAGACACTAGCTGACCGGCATATATAGACACTAGCCGACAAAGACATGCAGACACTAGCCGACAAAGACATGCATAAACACTAGCTGACAAAGACATGCATAGACACCAGTCGACAAAGACATGTATAGACACTAGCTGACAAAGACGTATAGAAACTAGCTGACAAAGACATGTATAGACAACAGCTGACAAAGACAGGAAGATCAAAATTTACATTTCATTTAGTCAAATATAAACAGTTACAAAATGTTATATTGATGGAGAGAGCAACACTGTGATTATAATGATTTTAATATTCAAACAAAACACTTTTATCAACAGTAAATCCTAGCTTAGCCTGCTGTGTCTGTCTAGGGGCTTAAACATGGTAGTGTAATTAAGAAAGATGTATTACAAGGTGTGGGCAATAAAAACAGTTTGATTGACAATAATAAGTCAATTACTTGTTAGTGTAACAGTTGTTTTAGTGTGTCTGATAGACATGACAGGTTGTTGTTAACCTATTACAGTGTGACATTCATTAAAACAACAGTTTGTAATACAATTGTATTGAGGTAAATTGATAGATATGACAACCAGAGGATCACAGGGTTGATAACTCTGTACTGCTCATCTGCAAGAGATTTTTATCTTGTAGAAGACATTCTTTAAGAAAATAATGTATCATGATTTGTGGTTTCTAAAGAGAAGACTTCAATGCGTTAAAAAAAAAAAAAAATAACCCAAAATAAATACCGTAAAAGTTCATAATTTGCAGTGTTTTATTTTCGATATTTTTGAGGTCAGTATTTTCAATGTCAGTAAGAAACCGGAAAAAGCAATACCCAAGAAAAACTCTCCACAAATATGAACCTACACAAGACTGGGAAAACTCAACACAAAGAAGTGTAATTTTAATCTGGGTTATTTATCCTATATGTTTTTTTTTCATGTTTCTGAACCTATAAAAGAATAGAAATCTGAAGAAAATACCATCAAGTTAATTGTACCACAATAAAATTTTATATTACAGTATATGTAATGCAATACTGTTATGAAATACATATATCAATTCCTCATTACCTTCAAATGTTATACATAGATAATATAAGTTATCTTATCCATACCAAATTTTTTTTTATTCATAATGGAAAAAAACTCTAAAAAAAATTCCTACAAAAAAATCTATAAAACAGATTCCAAGAAAATTTTAATTATTGAACAATAATATTTTACAGTAATTGGTAAAAATTAGCTGAACGAAAAATTTCATAGAAAACCAGGAATAATGTTAATCTACTTATTGTCAAACGGATGCAGTTCACATTTCATTTCATTATTACTTGGAAAAAACCATGCATGGGTAATGAAAGAAATTTCTATTCTTAACCATGACAGCTATCTTGGATAGTGGATGGACTTGTTGTATACAGACTTTAAAGGGGACCATCCAAGGATGATGCAAGCTAAGTTTAGTAGAATTGGTTCTGTGATTTTCATTTTTTTTTTATCACAATAAACTTTTTTTGATTTTGATTTGATTTTTGGTGTTTTAATGCAACTTTCAACAATATTTCAGCTATATCATGGCGACCAGTTTTAGTGGTGGATGAAGCCGGAGTACACGGAGAGAACTACCGACCATGGGTAAGCAACTGGTAAACTTTATCACTTGTGGCTGTGAGTCGAGTGCAAACTTTTTTGTAATTTACAAAGCCGGGCGTGAACCCACGGCGTATTGGTGATAGGCTTGTATGTGTTGTTAGATCCAACGACCTAACTCATTGAGCCACCCGGGCCCCCAATGAACTGAAACGAGCTATCAGCTGTACAAACATTTCATGAAAAAGCTACTCCAATTTCATATAGCTGCATTTCAATTACTAGTATGACTTAAAACAAAGAACCAATGGTCAATTAATTAAAAAAGAAGATATTTGTAGTAATTGCAGACACCTTGGATGAAAGGTAGGGGTTGTCATAAAGTGCACCCATCAAAGGATCATGCCAGCTAAGTTTGGTTGAATTTGATTTATTTCTTTTTGAAAATAAGTCGCATAACCTGTAAATTGGCTGAAAATAAAATCGATGGAAAAGCCCAGAATATATATACTTCGACAAAAGCACCATTTGATTTATTTCTTTAAATTAACTTTTTTTAAATGTGATTTTTTTTTTTATTTTTAGAAAAAGCTGAAAAGAATATCTGTAAAGTCTTAATTAAATGTGTAACATTTCATTGATCAATAAAGTCGTGCTCGATTAAAAGCAATTTACAATTGGTGTCATACATAATTACACAAAGTGTGTTTGAAAGTCTAAAAGGGGCTCAAATTCCGAAATTTTGCCTATTTGAAAGGAACATAGAATTTTAATATTTCATCTAATTGTGATATGGTTTTGTTTGTTGGCGAATTTCCTCTATCTTTTACCGGTTTCCAAGTTAAACTTGACCGAAAGAGGCTGAAAATTCCATAAATTAAAAAGTTTTTACTTTTCATCCAATTTTAATACAGTTTTTTGCAAAGTGTTCTTCTTAATGGCTTATTGATGGGCCGTTCTAACATGATGTCATTCATTGGCTATATAAATAATACCGTGATAAAACTCCCGACATATTTTTAATTCGCACATGTGTATTGACGAACAAATCAAAACACAATTCCTAAGTGAATTCATGTATTCATACAGGACTGTGGTGCATATATAAAACATACAAAAAATTCCAGAAAAAATACTTAAGACAACCATCTATTGATTTTGGTTTTTGTTATTGTTAGATCTTATGGTGACATAGTTTACAAGGACACTGGTGACATTGCATATTGACACAAGTAGATTATTGATTTATTTTACGATTTTGTGAGCATTTTACTTGTTTAAGTTGCTTAATTCAAAATGTGATCAAATTGGAAATTATCAGTAGCATAAATGCATCACCGTCTAGTTATCCAATATCCATATAAGAAAAAGATCTGTAACCATGAAGTTTAGTGGATTTTGTTATATGGATTCTCATAACTGACTTCTACTTAATAAGTTAGATTTTCCCTATTAGAATCTAAATAATTCATGGAAGCCAGAGTTTGTATAAAGTTTTAACATAGGTAATATTATTTTCATTGCATTTTATCCTTCTCTATCATTTTACAAAAATAATGTCACCCATGTTAAGACTATGGCTTCCATGAATTATTTCTTAATTAAACAAAAATTAGTAATTTTATTTCGAAAAGGCATTTAAAAAGGGGTGAAAATTCTGAAATTCACATATTTGAAAGGCTTTTAATTTTCATCCAATTTCAATGTGTTTTTTTGTTGTTGAATGGATTGTGTTGAGTGCTTTGGGTAGTATGTCAACAGATTGTCAACATCCATTTATTTTATATTGAGGTCCTACTTTAATGGGTTACAATTGAATATCGAATCCTATGTAAAAATGAATATAATAATTATTAAAATCTAGACTTCATTGAACATTGAACACAAACTGCTTATGAATAATCAGGTGAGCCTCTAGTTTTAATTACACATCAGTAACTGCAGACAAATATTGAAAACAAATATTTTGGCCATATTGATACTGGAGATTAAAACATCCTTCTAAAATATACTAGAAAAATCTGTCGTTATGTCATCTTTGATGTTTTGTCCTCTTACTGTAGTGAGTGATGTAAAATGGAGAGTACTAATAAAACAAATCCTTCAACAATTTTATGACTAAATTAATGGACATTGTGGATTGTTGAATTACACATTTTGAGAATAATTGGTAAATACAAATGACTGACTCTCTTTATGTTTTTACCTTATTGGCAGATTCTCTCTATGTATTTACTTTATTGACGAGTCTGTGTGTAAATAACTATGGCAGATTCTCTCTATGTATTTACTTTATTGACGAGTCTGTGTGTAAATAAACATGGCCGACTCTCTCTATGTTTTTACTTTATTGATGAGCCTGTGTGTAAATAACCATGGCTGGCTGACTCTATGTTTTTACCTTATTGACGAGTCTGTGTGTAAATAAACATGGCCGACTCTCTCTATGTTTTTACCTTATTGATGAGTCTGTGTGTAAATAACCATGGCCGACTCTCTCTATGTTTTTACCTCATTGATGAGTCTGTGTGTAAATAACCATGGCTGACTCTCTCTATGTATTTACTTTATTGACGAGTCTGTGTGTAAATAACCATGGCCGACTCTCTCTTTGTATTCACCTTATTGATGAGTCTGTGTGTAAATAAACATGGCAGACTCTCTCTATGTTTTTACCTTATTGACGAGTCTGTGTGTAAATAACCATGGCTGACTCTCTCTATGTATTTACTTTATTGACGAGTCTGTGTGTAAATAACCATGGCCGACTCTCTCTTTGTATTTACCTTATTAATGAGTCTGTGAGTAAATACCGTATAGCAGTTTTTTTCTCGTGGAAATCGAAAAAAAGAATCCGCGTAAATTTCCACCCTTTAGTACATAAGTTTTGTTCTTTCGTAAATAATTGTATAAGATCTATCGTAGTATGACTGTATAGTGAATATTTAACAATTATAATATTATGGTACCGGTACCTGTCATTCTTAAAGTTGTTGAAATGACGCTTTTAAAATATACAACATGGGGGGAATCCTTCCCGAAAACAATGCATATGTTGACAATGATCATGAATGAACAGCAAACAATACCTTATTATTTAAAGGGGCATTCTCTATCAAATCGTAAATTTTTGTTACCCATAAAAACTGTCAGATATGATTGATGCTTTAATAAAACGTGTTTCTGTAACTTATAAATGTTATGAAATGTACGTGCATCGGGGAAAATTCATGCAACTGCACATGTTTTGAGATCGATCAAGAAATGGACGTCATCTTATTAATTATCGACATTGTTTACGGAGTTTGTCGAATCGTCATTAAATCAGTACAACAATGCACTTGTTTCTTATTTGTTGTGAATCTGCTTTTAGTCTGTGTTAATTACAGACAAAGAACCATGCAAGTTGGCAGTTAATAAGCGACAAAATACAAATTATTCGTTTTTACCTGTCACTAGTAAGGTCAATTGATATACGGAAAAAGCAAGGTCAAATTATTTGCTTGCAAGCAAATAAGTAATCGATGGTAATTTTCGTTCTCAAAAGGCAGAAAGTGGTTCGATAAGCTGTTTAATGTGAAATATAAACCTTTATTTCATCATTTTAAAGCTATTTACCAATTTCCAAAACATATAATGTTTTTGGTCAAAATCGTAGCTAATGCCCCTTTAAGTCATGAAATAGCATCCAAGCCATACAATCATAAATGAGATAATTTATTGTTAATCGGATTATACTTCACAGCTAGGAACTCATAATAAAACTTCCAGACTTGGCATACAAATTGACAAATACATTTGATTAGTTCTTTTCTTTTTATTTCAATCATTAAAAGCTTGTGTAAACACAGTCTGACAGTTAATTATACATAAAATAATTATGGCACCTTTATAAAAAGTATACACACACTAAATCTTATCAACAACATTATTGATTATTTTACGTACAGTTAGATATAGTCACACTTTTATTTTTAGTTTATTTTCATATCAATGTCAGTTTTGTTTTGTTTTGCAGAAGGTGAATGTTATTTACACAACATTGATACAATAAATACAGATTAATACATGGGCATTTCTAAATTTCTATATTCGTCTCGGGCCAATATGGGTGTCTCGGGATGATAACCAGGCCAATATGGAAATGCCCATGTATTAAACTATTTATTACATACTTCCGACATCTAGAAAAGAGACACCCATATTGGCCCGGTCCGATATGGAAATGATCTTGTAGTAATCCAATAACCGGTTATTTTCCCGGAGTGTGAAAATATGGACAGTTTACTTCCGGTCATATTGGTCATACAAAAATGCCTTTATTTTAACTAAGTATGTAATAATTACAATTATTTTATTTTTTCCTGGAACACGATACTGTGAAATTTGATGCTTGCTTAAATTAAATACCCCTCTTTTACATCGACATCGCGAAAAATTGCATCCCGCGTAATTTACCTGCTATACGGTAACCATGGTCGACTTTCTCTATGTTTTTACCTTATTGATGAGTCTGTGTGTAAATAACCATGGCCGACTCTCTCTTTGTATTTACTTTATTGATGAATCTGTGTGTAAATAAACATGGCCGACTCTCTCTATGTATTTACTTTATTGATGAGTCTGTGTAAATAACCATGGCCGACTCTCTCTTTGTATTTACTTTATTGATGAGTCTGTGTGTAAATAACCATGGCCGACTCTCTCTATGTATTTACCTTATTGATGAGCCTGTGTGTAAATAACCATGGCCGACTCTCTCTATGTATTTACTTTATTGATGAGTCTGTGTAAATAAACATGGCCGACTCTCTCTTTGTATTTACTTTATTGATGAGCCTGTGTGTAAATAACCATGGCTGACTCTCTCTTTGTATTTACTTTATTGATGAGTCTGTGTGTAAATAACCATGGCTAACTCTCTCTATGTATTTACTTTATTGATGAGTCTGTGTAAATAAACATGGCCGACTCTCTCTTTGTATTTACTTTATTGATGAGTCTGTGTAAATAAACATGGCCGACTCTCTCTTTGTATTTACCTTATTGATGAGTCTGTGTGTAAATAACCATGGCTGACTTTCTCTATGTATTTACTTTATTGATGAGTCTGTGTAAATAAACATGGCTGACTCCCTCTTTGTATTTACTTTATTGATGAGTCTGTGTGTAAATAAACATGGCCGACTCTCTCTTTGTATTTATTTTATTGATGAGTCTGTGTAAATCAACATGGCCGACTCTCTCTATGTTTTTACTTTATTGATGAGTTTGTGTGTAAATAAACATGGCCGACTCTCACTTTGTATTTACTTTATTGATGAGTCTGTGTGTAAATATACATGGCAGACTCTCTCTATGTATTTACCTTATAATGAGTCTGTGTGTAAATAAACATGGCCGACTCTCTCTATGTTTTTACTTTATTGATGAGTCTGTGTGTAAATAAACATGGCCGACTCTCTCTTTGTATTTACCTTATTGATGAATCTGTGCGTAAATAACCATGGCCGACTCTCTCTTTGTATTTACTTTATTGACGAGTCTGTGTGTAAATAAACATGGCCGACTCTCTCTATGTTTTTACTTTATTGATAAATCTGTGTGTAAATAACCATGGCTGACTCTCTCTTTGTATTTACTTTATTGATGAGTCTGTGTGTAAATAACCATGGCCGACTCTCTCTATGTATTTACTTTATTGACGAGTCTGTGTGTAAATAACCATGGCCGACTCTCTCTATGTATTTACTTTATTGATGAGTCTGTGTAAATAAACATGGCCGACTCTCTCTATATTTTTACTTTATTGCTGAGTCTGTGTGTAAATAAACATGGCTGACTCTCTCTTTGTATTTACCTTATTAATGAGTCTGTGTGTAAATAACTATGGCAGACTCTCTCTTTGTATTTACTTTACTGATAAGTCTGTGTGTAAATAAACATGGCCGACTCTCTCTATGTTTTCACCTTATTAATGAGTCTGTGTGTAAATAACCATGGCTGACTCTATGTTTTTACCTTATTAATGAATCTGTGTGTAAATAACCATGGCCGACTCTCTCTTTGTATTTACCTTATTGATGTCTATGTGTAAATAAACATGGCTGACTCTCTCTTTGTATTTACCTTATTAATGAGTCTGTGTGTAAATAGCCATGGCCGACTCTCTCTTTGTTTGTGGAAATTCAAAGTAACTAGTGCATCTACGCCAACTGATGCATAATTATTCATTATTAACTGAAAAATAAAACAATGTAAACAAAGTGTAATTTAGTGCATTAGCTACATCCAAAAAATAATTTACTATAAATCAGTATTCTAATATAGTGTACATCATGAGACTAATTAAGTAACCGTATCGGTGGAGTAATGGTTAGTGTGTGCATCTCGAGTGTGGTAGATTGGGTTCCAGCCCTGATCGGGTCAAACCAAAGACTATAACATTGGTATTTGAACGCAACATTAAGGAGAAAGAGTAAAGACTGGATGGTTGGGAATGAGGATAATGTGTCCGAGGGGAGGTCAACATGTCTATCTGCGGACTGTTGTTCAGTTAGTTAGTACTATAAAAATCCAACAGTGTTGGTCTAGAACAAAGCGGACCTCATCATCATCTCACTAAAAATTAATTTGTTCTCGCCTTGATATAGCTGAAAAATTGCTGAGTTGGCGTTAAACAACAATCACTCAGTCACCAAAACATGGAAAACAATTGTTGACTTGACATCACAGTTCAGTGAATAAGTGATTGTTACAATGTTCTAGTTATATCATGAATACATATATAATATATGAATACAGCATATTTTAAACTCTAAATGAAAATATAAATACATATAAAATAATTAAAATTAATTAGAAAAATAATAGACTTATTAGATATTTTTCATGCTATAGCTCAGACCCTTGAGCACTTTACAAAATCACCAAAACACACATACACCAGACCAGGCACAGCTAATGTAACTTCTTTGTTGTATTCCATTTGCAAATTTGATTTTGTTGTGGCCATTGTTATTGTTCAAATGTGCCTGGCTTGTAAGAAAGGCATCAGCAGATCACTACAAGAGAGATCAGTTGACATAGGTAGAACCTTAAAAAGCACATCTTTAGTTCAGAGCTCACTAGAAGACTAGAGCAAATGTTGAACAATTCAACCACCAGTGTTTTGAGAGGAGCGCTAAAATCTGTAAACCGTTAGAGGTTAAAAAAACTAGAATATGCGGGAGACAAATAATGAGAGATAATGTTCAAGTAGACTACTTTAGGAAGTCAATAACTGTACCTTTTCTTGACTATACGTTAAATGAAATGATAACATGGCTTACCGACCTACACGCAAGAACTGCTTTGGCACTACAGTTGGTTCCATCTATCATTGAATATAGCTCCATAACTGAGACCCCCCCGTCAAAAGAGTTTCTGGAAATGCCGCTGATAATGCTTGCTCATTGTAACAACCATCATCAGCTCCACCCGGACACTTTATCATGCTATTTATCCTGTACAACTTACCTCAAAACTCTACATAATTGATACATTTAGGAAGAAAAAAGATAGATGGGTATGATTACAATATGACCTTGCTATCACTCACTGGTATATAAACAAAAAACTATTTATATTTGTAACAAGGCTCTACTCTTTAGTATAGATACTTACAGTTTTATTTTTCATTAGAACTGGATATTTACGTTTACTGGTTATTTGGACATTCCACCTTAAAAGGAAGAAATTTTATAAATTTACAAGAAATGCTTATTAGATAATCAATTGTGTATTTACAATTGACAAAAGTTATACTATATATAAATGACGGAACGAAAGTTTAAACAATGAGGGTCAAGAATTCTACCATTTATATCAACAAACTCACAACTTCCTCTCACTAAAAATCATTGAGCAAATCAGACATTTTAATTTACCTTTGACAACAATTTTGATGTCAGAATAACATATAACCATTAAACAAACCAGAGGTTCACAGAGCCTATACCACTCTCCTGATTTTCATTAATATTTTTGTCATTTAAATATAAAGAAAGTTTCTATTCATTATTACACAGGGTCCTATGTTAAACATTAAATTCTCAGGTGGCAGCCATTTTGGATTTCTTATTCCTATAAAAAATTCCTACAAGGAAATATTCAATGACAATATTTTCATCATTCAGATCCATAAATTTATTTCCATTTACTTTTGTTTTTGTCTGCTAAGCATTTCAATACAAGGGACAGAATGCCATTTTCAAGTGTGTACGGCAGGCATTGCCAACCATTAAAATAATCAATATTCAACCAAAATTAAAAAAAAAAAAATTTCACTACATTAATGTATATTTTTCACACCTTTTAGACTGCTACATGTCTTGTCTAATTTTCCAATTACACATCAAATTAACAAGACTATGCATGATCCAAGCATATTGGAAATAAAAGATTTTCCAAGAGCATATAAATATCATACAACTGCATCGGTGGTGTAATGGTTAGCATGCTCACTTCCAGTGTGGTAGATCGTGGGTTCGAGCCCCAATGGGTCTAAACACAAGACTATAAAATTGGCATTTGTTGCCTCTCCGCTAAGCATGCAACATTAAGGAGAAAGAGCAAAGCCTGGTTGGCTAGGAATCAAGATAATGTATTAAAGTTGGGTGACATGTCTATCTGCGGTGAGGTAGCACTATAAAAAATCCAACTGAGTGTGTTGGTCTAGTACAAAGCGGACCTCATCATCGTTTCATTGAAAATTAACTTGTTCTCGCTGAATATAGTTGATATAGCTGAAAAATTGCTGAGTTGGCATTTAATAATCAATCACTCACTCAAAAATATCATAAAAAGAATATGTGTGTGAGAAATTAATGTAGTTTTACATACAGAAATCTTCTTAGTTTTTCATTTGTGTCAATTGTGACATCATTCTCATCATTTAGTGATATTTTATTCGAACATTCACTTATGCTAGAATATTCAGCAAGAAACAGTAAAGCTGTGTGTGTCACATTTCATTTATAAAAAGAATATCTTATGTGTGTACAATACATTTATCACAGTCTGTAAAACATGTTTTGTTTACCTGTCTAATGTATTATAAAGTAAAACATGTATTGTTTACCTGTCTAATGTATTATAAACATGTTTTGTTTACCTGTCTAATGTATTATAGACATGTTTTGTTTACCTGTCTAATGTATTATAAACATGTTTTGTTTACCTGTCTAATGTATTATAGACATGTTTTGTTTACCTGTCTAATGCATTATAAACATGTTTTGCTTACCTATCTAATGTATTATAAACATGTTTTGTTTACCTGTCTAATGTATTATAGACATGTTTTGTTTACCTGTCTAATGTATTATAAACATGTTTTGCTTACCTATCTAATGTATTATAGACATGTTTTGTTTACCTGTCTAATGCATTATAAAGTTAAACATGTTTTGTTTACCTGTCTAATGTATTATAAACATGTTTTGTCTACCTGTCTAATGTATTATAAATATGTTCTGTTTACCTGTCTAATGTATTATAAACATGTTTGTCTACCTGTCCAATGTATTATAAACATGTTTTTTGTTTACCTGTCTAATTACGTAATGTATTATAAATATGTTCTGTTTACCTGTCTAATGTATTATAAATATGTTCTGTTTACCTGTCTAATGTACTATAAACATGTTTTATTTACCTGTCTAATGTATTATAAACATGTGCTTTGTTTACCTGTCTAATGTATTTTATACTGCAATCGTTCTATTTGAGCAGTCAAAATGCATTGACAGTATATTTACAAGTGATAAACGGTCACTGACCGTTTATAACATTTAGAAATCAGTTAGGGCCTCTTGGGGGTAACTAACTTTTTAAATAATTTTAATATTGGTAGTAATATCCATTAATGTCACTAATGATTGCAGTATAAAGACAATAACAGTGCATTGACTTGACATAAAATTCGATATATACGTATTCGGCACAAATCTGGGAAAATGCTCGGGAAACCCTTGCATTTTCCCCCGATTCTAAGCCTCATCCGAATATCGATTTTATGTCAAGTCAATGCACTGTTATTGTCTATATAAACTTTTTTTGTTTACCTGTCTAATGTATTATAAACATGTTCTGTTTACCTGTCTAATGTATTATAAACATGCTTTGCTTACCTGTCTAATGTGTCAGGTTCAGCTTTCTCTACTTGATGTAATATAGTAGGTATTGCTACATCATTCATTGTGTGACCTTCACCCCATCCAAGAACACGTGACAAGTCATTGCCTGTTCCTAATGGTAGTATTGCTACTAATGGTGGATTCTACAAGTAAAAGTACAATAATTATCATTTCTTCACAAACAAATATGCTTCCTCTGTAGCTTCAAAGTTTCACAATTTTTGAAGAAAATAGAAGTTAAAAAGTAATGGTCGACAATCTTACCGACTGCTACAACTCGCACAAAAAAAAAACACTCCTCCATTAAATAAATTTAAAGAAAAGACTAATACAGAAATAGAACCTTCATTGAAAGTAAGAAAGACAAAAAGACATTTTTAATGTTTTTATACAAGACAGCTTATAGAGGAAAAGGTTTTTAAGACCATTAACTTCAATATGGTAATAATTCCGATGAAACATCAGGAAAAGACAATGTCACACTTGAAGAAATCATTATCAACACAGGAAAAGACAATGTAACACTTGAAGAAATCATTATCAACACACAAAAGGACAATGTCACACTTGAAGAAATCATTGGTATAAACATATTTATTGGTATAACTGACATATATATATAAACAGAACAATAGCAATTCTATAATAGGATTCAGAAACTAGCAAATGCTTTTTTTAAATCTGTTTCCTATGGAAAAACATACAAATATCACAAACAAATATATATGCATGCTGATTTAAATTTTAAACTTGTAAGAATTATTTATACAAAGAGGAAGAAAAAAAAATGTATGTAAGCATGTAGTTGAAAACTACACAATTTACTTGAAAATAATAATACAAAGAGATTGAATAAGATTGAAAAGGTGAAACATATTATTTGAGCATGTCAGTGTGTAAATCTTTTACTTCTTATGATAAAGGTTTGGACTGATTTAAATACTGCCTTGTTTTCTTCATCATTTAGATTAACTGAGCCAAAAATAAGTAGATTCAGTGAAATTGTTTCGGGAATGTCCAAAAGTGAGAAGAAAAGTTGTTGTCTTAGAGTCGTGTGATGCGGACAATCTAATAAGAAATGAGATACAGTTTCAGTTATTCCACAGTTGCAATTTGGCGATTCAACAAAGTTTCTAATAAAGAGGTGTGCATTTAAAGCACTGCAATTCATACGTAGTCTCGCATGTAATATCTGACCTAACCTACATCCAACATAATAATGGGCTGGAACTTTAGTGTTTTTAGTGTTGATAAGAGATTTAAATGAATTTAGCGATTCCAAATTACGGGTGGGAAGTGGTAATTCATTCCATGCTTTTACAGTTGAGGGCAGAAAGTATTCAGAATAAAGGCTAGTTCGACAGTTTATATTAACAATATTGTTTATTTGTCTAGTATTATAGGTATGTCGAGTACCTACAGTTTTTGGAATTAATTCAGCTAAATATTGGGGTGTTTTATTGTAATTCATTTTATGAAAGAGAACAAGCTTGTGAATATTTCTTCTATCTTTTAGTTTCTCCCATTTTGTTTCTTCATACAAGCTGTCATGTGATGTTAATCTGGTCCCCCCAGTTACTATTCTTGCTGCATCTAATTGAATATTCTCTAATTTATTTATTAAATTTTGTTTTTGATTATCCCATACAACATCAGCGTACTCCATTAAAGGTCTAATAAAAGAAATATACATTTTTTCTAAAGTGTATCTATCAAGGAATGTTCTAGATTTTCTCATAATATTTAATCTGTTATAAGTTTTTTTAACAATGTAATCAATATGATCATTCCATTGGCCATTATCTGAAATTATTACACCTAAATGTTTGTGAGAGTTAACTACGTGGAGATCTTGATCATTCATTTGTAAAGGGAGATGATATGGTTTGTTTCTCTTACTGGAAATAATCATAGTTTCAGTTTTATTCGGATTGAATTTTACGAGCCATTTTTCAGACCAACATTGTATTTGATTGAGATCTTGGTTCAGAAGGAAAGCTGTGTCGGGGTTGCCAACAATGAGATATAAACTGGTGTCGTCAGCAAAGAGTTTAATTTCAGCATTGATCTCGTTTACGATATCATTTATAAAAATTATAAATAAAAGAGGTCCAAGTATGGAACCTTGAGGAACCCCTGCCCTTATCGGTAACCAGTTAGAGTTTGAGCCATTAATAACCACCCTTTGTTCCCTCCCATAGAGATAATTTTGAAACCATTTGAGTAAATTGCCTGAAATGCCTGATTGTTTTAGTTTGTGAATTAAACCTTTATGCCAAACTCTATCAAATGCTTTACTGATATCGCAGAAAACGACCCGAACTTCTTTACCACTATCTAAGGCTTTGCCAAAATCGTTTGTTATATTGATTAGTTGATTAACTGCAGAATCCCCTTTTGTGAATCCGGATTGACAAGTAGTTACAATATCATTATCCAATAGATGATTGTGAATATGTTTATATACACAACGCTCCATACATTTTGAAATTACACTTAGTAGGGATATGGGTCTATAATTTTTTACGTCATTGTGTTTATTGTTCTTAAAAACAGGCGTTATATTTGCTCTTTTCCATTGGCTTGGGTAGGAAGCGTCCCGTAAAGAGAGATTGAATAATTTACCAAGAGGGTGTTTAATAATAGGTGCTGCTTCCTTCAACAGTCTAGGGTTAATCAAATCAGGACCAGATGCTTTTGTAGGATTTATCACTTTTAGAACATCTTCGACTTCATTTTCACATAATTTGATTTCACTTCATTGGTTTGTAACTTGTGATAAATTAGGGATATTGCTGTTAGAGTCGTCAATTTCGGATTGTTTTGAAAAATATATATTAAATAAGTTTGCTCTTTCGATATCATCAAATATTAAGTTATCATTGTGGAGAATTGGGGGAATACTCATATCAGATCCTTTTATTCCAGAAATCTGTTTAACTATGTTCCACCAGTTTTTGCAAGAAGAATTCATGTTTGTAATTTTTTTGATTAAATCATTATTATATTTATCTTTGGCATTCCTTACTTGGCTTGTAACTTCATTTCTGATTTTCCTGAATTTATTCCAATGTATGGGGTTATTAAAATGTCTTGCCTTTCTGTGAATTCTATTTCTCTGCCTTATCATTTTACGTATATTACAAGATAACCACTTGGGCCCCCCTTTTCGGATAGTAACAATTTTACTCGGGATAGAAGATTCGGCGGCGCTTAAAATAGCATTAGTAATATCGTTTGTTATCAATTCTATATCATCAGTAAGAAAAAGTGAGTCCCAGTTTACGTTGAACAAATTCTGTCTTAGCTTTTCATAATCTGCATGTTCATACAACCATATTTTACGTTTAAACCGTTTCGTCGGGGTCTTAGGATAATTTATGAACCCTATTACAGGACAATGATATCGTATTAGGTCGGTGAGTGCAGGTCCTACTCCAGTGTATATCAACCTATTAACATTATTTGTCAATACATTTTTTGTATATTTGTTTACAATTCATTTTTTATTTTTTTGTTCTACAAAAAAGATTGAAAAGGGTGAAACTCCTTGTAAAGTAAAGTCTCATACTAGGACCTCATTATTATTTGTCACTTGCAAAACCTTAACTGATTTAAAACAGTGTTTAGGCCACTCTCATTTTCTTCAAGATCAATCTGGTGTAACTTAATATTGACAAATGACGATTGGAATTGATCAGTATAGAATGAGAGTAGGCCTCTACAAACCAAACCGACAACAATCCAAATGTTATTTAAATCAATACGAAGTCTTATGTATTGGGTTGATTATAAATACCAGAAACAAGAAGCATGCAGTTTTAGCCGCTGTATTAATAAGTTGTCTGACTGAATTTTAAGTAGAAAATAACCTCATTGCCTCTACGTGTAAGGTAGATGATTTTCCCAAACAAAATACAAATGTACTTTCTTATATCATTAATGAAAATCGATTTTGTTTTCATCAGTTTTCAAATATTTTCTTTAAAGCTGTAATTGTTTTCCTCTTAATAATTGCCGGGGTAGAAACTAACCCAGGTCCAAATCCACCCACTGATTCGATTACTGATGTGCAGTCTAGCATGACTGATTTGTCAATCACTTCTAGTATTAGTGCGATGTTTTCCTCGTCGATCTCATTTCTTCATCTAAACATTCAAAGTTTAGTCCCAAAACTAGACCTTATTTCAGCAGAATACGCTGATTTTGACATACTATCTTTTTCAGAATCATGGTTAAACCGTAGACATACGGATGAGTCATTAAAACTATTGAATTATCAAACTCCATTTCGAAAAGATAGGGGTCCTAACAAATCGGGGGGTGGGGTTATTTTTGTATGTAAAGGATAATATAAATGTAAGCAGACGTGACGATCTTGATTTCGATGATCTTGAAGGCATTTGGGTTCAAATAAAAATAAATGGCAAAAAGGTCTTATTTGGAATTTTTTATATCCCCCCTAAAAGTACCCAAGAAATATGGGGAAAATTGGAATCCTCAATAGAAATGGCCATAAATGATACTGCTATTGATGATGTCATTATAACGGGTGATTTTAACGACAATCAACTGGACTACTCACGCACTAAAATTAGCTCCCTTTTAACTAAATTTAGTCTTTTACAAATGATTGACGAACCGACACATTTCACTGAGCACTCATCATCATTAATTGATCTTATACATGTACATTAAAAATAAACAAATACAATATGTACATTGGCAAAATAAACATAAAGGAGAAGAAAATGGAGGCAAAGTATAATGGAAACAAAATGATCTAGACACATACAAAACATCTACATAATAATAATAAAGAAAACTAACAAATGAGAAAAATAAATGCATATGAAATCCTATTTCATATATACGACCATACAGGTTATGTGTGTACTATTTCAAGATGAGGAGTAAAGAGTAGTATCGATGATTGTAATTAAATTTCGGAGAGAGTTGTTACTATATCTAAATCAACTAGACAGACACAGAGACAAAATGATTGCTTTTCTGTGTACTATTACAAATGTACTGTAATCATATAGTTAAATTTGACAATAGAGAAATTAAAATGATACCAAATTAAAGTCGTGTGCGAGAACAATAGAATAACATCAATAATACTTAAGAAATCACATGACATGTGTAAGAACGTAACGAATCAAATGAGTACACCGTACATTTAGGATTGTTTGATTGGTCGTTGTAATCAATGAAAGACCTTGACTTGGTTTGGAGTTTACTACTATTTGTATGTAATATTACTGTATACTAGAAATGAATAAAAAAAATGTAGACTGGCAATAACATTTCTACATGGTATGGCATGGATATCAACACATTATGATAAAAATAAATCGCTTGTGGTTGGATAACGAATGGTGATTGTATCAAATATAGTAATAGCGATTTTGCATGATACAGGTAAAAACGAACATACAAGACGTCACTTTCACCAACCATTCAATGATCATGCGATTGGTCATACATGTAGCTATAATAGAGGACCTTGACATATATTGTGATATACTGAATTTAATTTATATGGTGTATCTTTTAGTACATTTTATGAATATAGCGATAATATAAAAAAAAATTAAAAAAAATCCAATTGAGTATAAAACGGACCTGTTTGTATATACTTTACACATGAGTAGCGATGTTCATAGTCACGTGAATTGAAAAATAAAATAAACACAAATTGCGTCACTTTCACAAATCATGTGATTGGTCACTACAATCAATGAAAAACCGTGACCTGGATTGCAATTTACTACGGGTTGTGTGTATTATCTTACGGTACAATATTCCAATAATGAATAGACCTTGATAACACAAAAAATTGATTATTGAATTTAGTTTGAAAGCCTTTGGACTATACCATTTCTACATTTATATATGGCCAACTAGATACACCAAGGATTTGTATTATACTATACAAATCATTGGATACACATAAAAAAAA
>MJUT01017127.1:532628-562722 GCA_002080005.1 Gigantidas platifrons | reverse complement strand
TTTTTTCTACAACCTCAACTTCAAATACACATATGCATATTTTTTCTCTCTTAAACTCTCACTGTACATTTTCTCCATATTATTATTCCTATCATTCCTAACAAATATTTAATCCAAATTATATATATAAAAAGTGTATAAATATAATAGAAAAAAATAAATCATACTTATTTTAAAAAGGTACACATATTTTAAATAAAATAAACAATAAATTTTGTGTGGTGAAAATAGGTCAGACTGTTTGCAGTGATTCAGTTATAATTCATGTTATATTTTAGGCACTTTTATAAATTGCTGTTATTATATTAATTTAAGATAATGATATACATGTACTGACAATTACTATGTTAATGAATTGGTGAGGGCTCACTTCCCAAATCACATTAGGAATATAAATTAATGCTATTTGTCAAATCTTGTTGAGGGAGGATTACCTCCCCTGACTCACTGCAAACTACTCAACTATGTATATTATAAATTATATGTATATGTATATCTTATGATCACTCTGTCCATCTTGTGTGGGAAAGGATTTATATAGGCTTTGCCTTTTGTCCAATTCCCTTTGTTTGACTGTCTTTACTATTTAAACAATAAAATATTTTTGAATTGAATTGAATAGACAATAAATTGAGAAATTCTTTCATTTTATGTTTGCAATTTGTTTCAACGTTGTTTTACTCATACCAAGCTTACATCGAAAGTGCATAATTAGCGAATCAAAGCCATTAATTAATGAAAACAAAGAGATCAAAGATATACAATAGGCCTAATCCCCAATCAATAATTGTAATCAACAATCATTAATTTCAATTAAGCATTTTAATGATAAATGCTTGAAAAGAACTTAATTATTTTCCAAAAGTCATATTTTTGCTTTAAATTAATACTTTTCTATACGATTACTTCTTCACTTTAAATTAAAATATGCATTATGTTCATTAAACTTCCTTTTAATTACCAGGGCGAACGAACCCAGGGGCGGGCGAATGTGTAGTTAGGGCCAAGGATTTATATAGTCCTACTATATAAATCCTTGTTAGGGCGAACGGACCCGATACCGATACATTGTACTTTCACTTCCTTTAACGTTATTATTATTTATTATATGTCTATAAATATTTCTTTTATCTGATTGGCTGGTGACCCTAGTAAGGTTATTTGATAAAACGTTATAATCACCTCACGCGACGCAATGCGCAGTGAATACAACATTCCAACGTCTTGCACCATACGAAACTAAAGAAAATGTTGTGATAAAAGCTTATTTTAACGGTAAAAGCAACATATAAAATGTGTCATATAATAAAACAATTAATGACTTTCAATTCGATGGATACCAGGATTTATTAACCCAAGAATAATATATTTACTTCGGCCCTAAGGGGCCTCGGTAAATATAATATTATTGGGTTAATAAATCCTTGTATCCACCTCATTGAAAGTAATTAATTGTATAATATCATATGCTATAGGATATCATGACAGGAATCCAGGATGGACAGGATGTCGGTTTATCTGTTTATATCATTATTATACAAGAGAATCCATCACTCGCTTCTCATTTCGAACTTGTCACAGGAGTCTGAAATTATATCCATTGGGTTATGGTGTTGTGATCACTGGGCAGTGGGAAGATGGCAGTCCGGTTTATTCCCGTTGACCAGCGCCTTTCCCATTGCCCAGCGATCTTATTGACTAAGTTAGTCTTACATCACTCATCACTGACATCAGACATAACTTCATAAACGAATCGTAACCTTTCGAACAACTGGATATTTCAGCAGTAAATGTCTGTTGAAGTCATCTATCTTCATGTTTCTACACTACAAAATGACATGTCATTTATAAACATCACGAGTGTATTTAAAGTAATTTTGTAGATAATAGGCATGACAACATTTTGTTTTCGTCGGAAGTATGAAAAGGGAGACAATTCTTCTTAGTTTTACGAAATTGGTCAAGTACATTTGCACAAGGATTTATATACTATATATAAATCCTTGATTTGCACTATAAGAATATAAGAATAAGAATATTTTATTACCAATTTTGGGCCCACAAGGAGCAATATGAATAGTAAATTTATGACAATAGGCATGCAAAACAAATTACAAAACAAAAATAGAAAAAAGGAAGAACCATAAAAAAAACCCACATGCTAATGATACTACATGATATGTTAGAAAGTTACACTTTGTATTATATATATAAACGTAATCTCTAATGTTTAACCCACAGAAGTCAAGATGCTTTGATCTTCACAGTTCAACATCCAAAATAATTTTTGTTCATTTGACGGCCAAGGATTTTTTAACGTCCTTGAGTATACTATATAAATCCTTGATTTGACAAGGAAGTAAAATTTTTACATTTCTGAGAAATTTGTAGAAATAATTACAATTACATGATAACAAGTTCTCTAGCCACCTTGCTTTCACTACATTTAATTAAAAATGGACTTCATCCTCAATTTCATTTTCGGAACATTTTTGGCATATTCTTTCATCTCTAGGCACATTTCTATATCTACCAGTTTCTATTTGTAATCTGTGCGATGATATACGAAGTCTACATATTGATCTTTTATAATGAAATTTGTTCAGAATAGTAGGATACTTTTCTAGCCCAAAGTTTGTTTTTAAAACCAGGTAAGTCTTCAATTTACCATTCTTCATTACTCATTTCTTTGTTGCCAGTCGGTTCATGTATTTTGTATGCACAATTTATTGTAAAATAGTATTAAATTTATTTTTGTTATAAGATAAGGTGTTATGATCTATGTTAAGTATTTTCAACAATATGTCAATGGATGAGTACCATGATGTTTTACCTTTACTATGTACATCTTTACAACATGAAAAAGCATCTTTGAGCAGAGGAAATTCTGTGGTTAAATTTACTAATCGATGACACTACTTTATTATGGTTTTTATAATAACATAACACAATGGGAATCTACCTAATGCAGAAAGTGAAGCATGGTTAACACTTTTCTGGTTGACACCTAAGATAAACTTACAGAATTTTAGATGAAGCGTTTCACAAGGTAAATTCTTATAACAGTCATCTACTAAGATGTTGGTTGGATCATCTTTACGAAACCTATGGTTGTTAACATTAAATGTTCCTCATATTTCTGAACCATATAGTAAAATTGGTTTGATGGTATGATCAAAAATATGAATACTTGAATGTACTCCAGGATTGAACTTAAAAAATCCTTTCGTAGTTTGAAATATGCTTTTAATGCTGTTTTGTATAGCTCGTGTTTAGCTGAAGAGAAAGTTCCTGAAGCAGAGAAGCGTATACCTAGATACACATAATTTGAGACGCAATCAATAAGCGAATTTTGAAAAAAGAATTTGTGTTCTATAGTACGTCCAGCCTTACTAAATATTAAAACTTTTGTTTTCTATACGATTGCTTCTTTCGTCTTGACTGTTGTGAAAATTATTTAAATGACTCTTTATTTTTTTATTATCTGATGGTTTTGAGGGAACTTGAAAAGTGGGTGCAAGCTTTCTAAGTGGATTGGAGTGAGTGGGGTGGGATAAATATTTACTTGAAAGAAGACTGGAAAGTGCAAGTTGGGTGCAAGTTTCAGGAAAGGAAGGGAAAGTGGGGGGAAGGGGCGGAGCTTTCAAATCAGATAAAAACGGCCATCTGGCTTAAAAAATAGCCTTTTACCACTAAGTCTTGGTTATATGTTAATGTTAGGATTCCGCGACCAAATTGTAGCTTTTACTAATATTTTGCCAAAAAGGGGTAGTTTTGCCCCCCTCCCCGGCTCCTACGTGACTGACTGACTCAGAAATGTGTGGAAATGCTATATATATTATGCTAACATATATTCAATTACAAAATATTACAAAATGTCCAGATCAATGATTTGTATAGTAGAATCTATACAAATCCTTGTCCAGATTAACTTACACACTTATCTATTTTATATCTATTATTCATTAGACAACTAATATACAATCTAGAGAGGAATACATGTCAAAACGCACCCACTACCAAAACTCCCCCTGCCAAAACACCCCCACTATTTTTGCAGAATAAAAATTATTTTACCAAAACGCCCCCACTTTTTTATTGCCAAAACTTCACGTTTAATATTTTTTTCTACTCAAACGATGATATCATGTATGATATCTTGTAATTCAAGATTTGTCCAGTAAATTTATATATTGTATATATAACGAACTTGTATATATACGCTCCGGTCTTGTCCATTTGTCTTTATTTTTGTTTTTTGTTTTGGTGACAATAAAAAATAGACTCATTCTCACAGAACCGCGACAATTGCTGCCGACCAACTAGTTTACTCCATTGATTACTTTTTCTTTATTCTGCATGGAATAACAATTTTCTCACGGATACCAACTTCATAGAGACCAGAAATGACTATTTAATGGCTAGAGAAGATGTACGGCTACATCAAGCCATCGTTATCAACGCTTATAAACTTCTCAAAATTCTGTTGTTGGCTTTGTACATTTGTTTTTCACAATACCTTGGCTTGTGTGTGTGTTTTTACTTTCTTACCGGTAATTAAGTTCATCAAAGACGGCATCCGCACCGATAAAGGCATATAATTATTGTAATAATTAATGAAACATATAAATTTAATTTAGTGCAATCATCATTAATTAAATTTATAATTTTAATAACTAGATTAATAACAAAATATTCGAACAAAAACGAATCGCGGGAAGACATTTATAAACATTTGAATCACACAAATTTTTTTTTTTATAATGATTTATTTTGGAAAAAAAATTAGGCGTTTTGGTAAAAAGTGGGGGCGTTTTGACCTGTTGCCATTTCCTGAATAAGTCTGCGTTATATGTGATTTCATGGTCTAGGACAGGTAGTTGCTGGTCAACATGAAACTACATAGGTGGCGCTTTTCTAATTAGCATATAAGAAACTGAATAATTATTTTCATTGGTCAAATATAAAATGATAGTAGTTTATCCATATTTATTTATCATGCAAACGACAATCATACACACACATTTTCTACTCCTTTTATTTTGGTAGTGTGGACAGAATTATCTTTGCCAGATCTTGATATCATTAGGGACATTGCTATTAAGTTACAATTCCATCACTCTGTCCATCACCTATGTGCTCTCTGAGAGGTACATATTTTAAATTTCAGCCAATCATTATTGGCTTAACCAGTCATGTTGAATTTCCAAATAAAACGAAAATAGAGGGCTAGGTTGTATTTCTGACAAGTATTCTATTTGTGCCAGCGATTTATTTAATTTAGAAAAAAAATTAGAAATGTGACCCTTAACATCAAATATATTTTTTTCTATGTTATTTAACCCATTCCATTTAAAACAAGTAATAATTTATTGCTCATTAAGCCAAAACGTTTAAGAAAGCTCTAGGACTGTTTCACCTTGTTAGCTTGTTTATGAACATATACAAATATACACCATGTTAAATCTCAAATAAATTAATTAAAATTTGTTGTTTATTCTTTGTATACTAACAGCTTTTAAGTAGCAAATAAATATGTAAAGAATAAAATTTGTTTAACTTAATCTGAAAGGGTATAAAGAGGATTAATAAGGATTAACTAATTCAAATCGTTCTGTATGGTAACACATCAAACCAGCAAAGAACAGTGTTTGAAAAATGGAATAATATTTCTGTTGTATTGACAAAAACTAATGAATATTTCTATGGAAAAGGATAATTCTTTCATTCAATCAACAGAAACAAGGAATATTCCAATAAATTGGGAGCTTCTTGAAAAAAATAGAAATGAAAAAACAACAACTAAGAAACGGAATCTGCCACTGGCTACTCTCGTCAGAATCAGAGGACCACCGAAGGTTGTTGATGGTTTTAGCAATTTCAACGTTAACAAATCTGAACAATATCCACACGTCTGTACTCAAATAGACATTGGAACCTTAGGTCCTAGCGATTTTATGGCCAATAAAAAATCATCAAAACCCAGACCAATTATTCTCCAAAGTCGACAAGTGCTTGGACGGTATTTTCCGAAACCTGCTTTTCCTGAGGACGACAAGGGCCTATTGTTCTGGAAGAATCAAGTCGGATTGGATCAATCAGCAAGCATCAGTAGCTCTTATTGTGCCATTAAATCTACGAACATAATAAGACCGAAAAAGAGTTGTCATGGTCCAAAAACGGCCATGTCTTTGAGAAGCACAAGCACTGCACACGGAAGTAAAAGTTTGGATTCCACTGAAATTAAAGTAAGAAGTCTTAGTGATCTTAAAAGTAAACATAACAGACAAGTGACATTTCCAGTTAAACGAAACAATTTAGTTGGGTCCCTCTCGGGAACCCCTAAAGAGATTCATTCACGACATTCGGCCATTATCGGAGGGGATGTTGGAGTTAAGAATGACATTTTCTCAAACAAACTTGTTACAGTTTCTGCTTGTTGACCAGTATTGATCACGATACAAAATAGTGCTATAATTATTTGCTAAACAAACTTAATTAAATACCAATTCAGGAGAAACACTGAAGAAAACTGTATTAAAGGGGATTAAGCGTTACATGTACACATGTAAAACGATTAGTGTTTCTTTACAGGATAAACTATACTTAAAACTCTTAATACGACACAAGGTAAAAATAATTGCCAATGTTCAGACAGTATTGTTATCAAGGATTTTTACCCTCGAGTTAACCTGTAACCTTAGACATACAGTTAGTCATGATTTACGTAACTAACAAAAGCACATCAACTGATAAATCAAGTATGGAAAAATATGTATCAACACATTATATGAATTGTTATAATATATTCTGTTAAATTGATCTGTACCTTGTATGTACTGTAACTATGTGTTGTTAAATTCTTTTACAATCCTGTATTTAATTGTATTCTTGTATAACGAAGTTGTGATCAAATATCGCTATTTGTAACATTCAAGAGATAAGTAACATCACAATGGGTCAGTGTCTTTAAGGACAACTATCTCCGGATTTTCAAAGAAACAAACACATCAAGGATTAACACCATGAAGATGATCAGGAATTAACACATTACTCAGGGGCGTCATGGTCGTGATCGTATGGTAGCTGGATTTACAACTACTTGTACAATCAGTGTCTATCATCACTAAAGTTGTGAGTTCGAACCCCGTTCGTGGCGAGGTGTACTCGATACAACATTATGTGATAAAGTTTGAGAGTGACTTGTGACAGGTCGGTGGTTTTCTCCAGGTACTCCCACCAATAAAACTGAACACCACGATATAACTGAAATACTGTTGAAAGTGGCTTTAAATGTCATAAACCAAACCAACACATTACTCTGAACACCGGTTCAAAATCACCAATTAAAAATTATAGTTTATTGCACCATTATATTGCAGATAACTCGAGAAATCAATTAGGGTCTATAAATAAAAATCTATGTTACAATAAGTAGACACGAGCTTTACTCTGTGATAATGTATACTACTATTGAGAGGTGAATACATTTGAAATTTCAATCTTATATTGTTTACGAAATCCCTTACATTTCATTTTAGTTGTAACCTTTATCTACCGTTTCCTTGGCTAGCTGTTAAATTTTCCTCAAGTAAACGTTAGAAAATACCGAAGGGGAAATCCAAAATGAAAAACCCAGAGAAACTGGCAACATAGGGTACAGAAGACGAAGAAAAAAACAAAGCAAAAATACACTACTACTAGTATACGCAAACACCCAGAAACAAGATTTGCCTATGGTGGCCTTGGTTCCCTTCTTCTTCCAGTGTAGAACAGGAGTCGTCGCCGACTGTTTTAAGTTCTGCGGGACTAGGCATGCCAGGCACACACAGCTGCTGTCCCCATGGTTGTTAACGGATCTGCATGAAATGAGCAATCTTAATAACGGACCTTCCAATCAATTTGGCGAAGCGGTTTCAGAGGAGATTCAAATGTGAAAAGTTAACAGAAGACGGACGACAGACGCCAAGTGATGGCAAAACGTCACATGGTTCAATTGGGCAAGTGGTTTCAGAGAAGATTTTTTAGAAATTGACCAACCAGAGTCAATAATTGTCTATTGCGGCCATATTTATTATATATGGACGAAATGAGCAACCTTTATAGAGGACCTTCCGTAGATGCTTCATACCAATTTCCAGTTCATTTAATTTGGCAAAGTGGTTTCAGAGACGTTAATAGATGGCAGACACCAAGTGATGGCAAACGCTCACATGGCCGCTCAAGGCCCCCAGAAGCTCTGGGTGTAAGATGGCACAACATCCAGAATTCTGGGGTTTCCTGGCGCTTAATTGATATACCGGTATATATATCCATCATCTACACTATTAAGATCTATGAAATGATAAGCAATGTAACATCATACAGTGTGTATACATGTAGAAATTAGAAATGTAGTCATAGCAGTCCTTTAAAATTTGCTGAAAAAAAATTTGGAGCACATCAGTTCCTAGCCAAAGCACTTTTTAATTCACTCCCTGTCGTCAATTCCAGATTTTAAGTTTGGGCAAAGAAAGAATGCAAAGAAGAGGGCAGTTCTCCTTATCCTTAAAGAACATACTTCTTTGCAAGAAAATGATAGATACAAAAGAACACTTTTTTTTCTCGATGTACTACTCCAATCTCTTCCAGCCACGACAGCCATACTTTGCCCTTTTGACACAGTTCACAATACGCCAGTCCTTTCATACTGATTTTTCTAAAGTTGTGATTTCGAACCCCGTTCGTGGCGATGAGTTACCCGATACAACAATATGTGATAAAGTTTGTCAGTGACTTGCGGCAGGTTGGTGGTTTTCTCCGGTTTCCTCCATCGATAACACTGACCGCCACGATATAACTGAAATATTGTTGAAAGCGATGCTAAACACAATAATATAACATAGTCGCGGCAATGTAACTGTTTTTTCAGTTTACGTGTGGAAAAAAGTCTCGGTAATAATTAGTTCCTTCTTTTCATAAGAGTGGCGGGAAATGTGCTCCCATTGATTGTTAATCTGAGGGCCTAAGGGAAGATTAGTTTTCAGTTTACTGATCTGAGCCAACTGTGTTATCCTCTTGAAATAAAGAAATTGCATATTTACTTACTTAAGAATGACAATGTCTTTTATGTTACATGCACAGGTAAATGAAAATGAAAATTCACCTTATAAAAATTCTCCATCTCAGTCTAATCAAGGATTTATATAGTAGGACTATATAAATCCTTGGTCTAATTATTACAAAAATACGGAAGCATGGAAGGGACATGCGGAAATTTGTAATTATCTCAGCCATGACCACGAGATAGCTAAGTCGTAGCCATGAAATCCTAACTATTACTATAAAGTATATGATATATTACAACATATCTTCTAAAAGTGTTAAGAAGGATCCCTTTATGTCCGTATTTTCTAAAACAAGTACTCTTTCTCTTTTTTTTTCTTTTTACAGATCTAGACATCCTGACTTTCTTGATCTAATTTTGCTCTAGTTTTTATGAACTACTTACTTTTTCAAATATTCTTTGTTTCAGCATAAGTTCGGCTAAGATTAATATTTATCAGTAATATCGTTGGCTGACTTACAGTAAATGCTAAAATCAAGTGACATTGAGTGGAAAATATTTTTATTCGATATTAGTGAACCCAGGGTGAGTTTAATAGTATCATGAGTATCACGAACGCAACACGTATTGGTTTAATCAGGAATCGGAAACGATTATCTCCCTTGGCTATATACTCAACCATTACAGCCAAAAACTGTTGCTAGATTTGTGTATCGTGTTAGGTAAATGAGTTTGCCATACATTTATTTATGGATATATTGTGACAAAATATGGATGTAATAGTTTGAAATATATAATTTCACAAGGAGGTTTGTATTATTTTACATTCAACATACGTCTTCTTGTGAAATTTTGGATGTGAAGTGAAATATAATCAAATTATGGGCCAAATTTTACCAAGCGAGCTGCTGTTAAGTTCGGATCAGAATCAGGATTATTTTTATTTTGAATTTTTTTTCTGAATGGTTATTTGTTCTTTTGTAAGGTATTTTTACCTTAATAATTATATATAAAAACAGAAAATATAGGTTATATATTTTTATAAAATAAATTAATTAAAAAACACGTGTCTTTTTAGAAAAAGGTAAATCCGAGGATTTATGATTATGCAAAGCAGATGTTTGTTTACAAACTGAAACAATAATTATATATATCAGTGTATTTTGTAAACAACTAATGGTACGTAGATATCAAACATAGTTAACACTTAATCCAAATATATAAGCTTATAGACAAACTGTGTTAATCACTATATTTGGTTCATTTTTTTTTGTCAGTAATAATACTATATAGTACTATGATTATCTCCCTTTAATCAAATTCCTTAAAAATCATTTTCCTCAATAATTAGTGTTAATTCAACTTTTTGCATTTAATTGTTATATTTTGAAATTATTATCAATATTAAAAAATAACTTTTCTAGGTTCATATTTATAAGAATATTGTAGTTGCAATTATTATGAATATTATAGTTGCAATTATTTAAATTAAATAAACCTACCTTGAAGAACTTTTGGATTTATTTATATAATCAACGCCCACTTATCTATAATTATATTGCCGAACTTCCTACGGTCTTTTCCGAATATTATAATTATACTTCGGTATGTTCCTACTTATTTCGGTCGATTCTAAATTAACATACACACGTCAAATACGTCAAAAAACTATCCAATTAAAAGTTTCTCGATATATGCGAACTGGACGAGAATTCCTTTACTTATTATAAAATCCCGAGATACATCGAATGGTAAAATCGGCCATTTTCTAGCAAGTTATTTGCCGATTCCATCCCCTTTCCCTATGACATCCCCTGGTTTAATCGATGTTGCTGAAGCGTTTTTTATATTATAAAAAATAGGCATGAAACCACAGATAGAAATTGACTTTGATGAAATGGAAAATTTTGAGAAACAGAAAAGGATAGCAACTTCAGGAGTTGATTTTAGCAGGAAAGGCTCAATTGATGTTAAAATTGTAGATTTATCGTTGTTTATCAACAGTGAAAAAAATTATTTTACAACCAGCTCGTGCTCTGGACGAATTATTTTGTTTGACGACAAGGTTTGCATTGACATTATTGCACAGGCGCATGTGTAGTGTCAAAAATATGCTCGCTGGACCTCCAGCGAGCATATTTTTGACTCTACACAAGCGTCTGTGATTATTGGTGCATTAATGCCATTATTATTAATGATTAATTATATCTTGTAACATATAACCACATTAGTCCGAGATTCCTCTGCCCTGTCGTCCTGTACTGTAGCTGTGGGACGTCAAAGAGCTATCCATAAGCAAAACAGCAGATTTTCCGGTATAACTGGATACCGGCACATTTCCACGTTTTGTGGCTATCGGATGTTATTTTCTATCCAAAACCCTAATATAAATAACTTCACCAATCATTTTTCTATTCATTCATAACCATCTTACTCTCAGAAAGTGGTGTTACACTCCATTTTGGCATTACAGCACGATTTCCCCAGACCCTATGATTTCGTCATTTTGAACACTGCCATTTTGGAATATTTGTCACGTGACTTCGAGAAAACTACGATTACCGCAATGTATCTTGGGAGATGATTTGCATATATGATCTGACCTTGTCCAAAATAGGGGGGAACGTAACACATGCTCTTTCCGAAGCCCGTGGATAACACTGCCAAATGAATCTTTTCTATCCAACATATTTTGTATTATTTCCTTCTGCTTTGATTTGAGCTGTAGATGGAACTGATTGTCCTGCAGAATACGCTTTATATCGACTTGTATGTTTGTTTATGTATGCAAATAATTTGGTGCGGTGCATTTAGTAGCTCCCATCATGCAATGCGTTGCTGTCATCTTTCAGTTAGTATCGCGAGATCACGTTCCAAAATGTCAATGAAATGACGAAATCATAGGGTCTGGGGAAATCGTGCTGTAATGGAATGTAGCACCACTTTCTGAGAGTAAGATGGTTATGAATGAATAGAAAATGATTGGTGAAGCGATTTATATTAGGGTTTTGGATAGAAAATAAAATCTGATAGCCACAAAACGTGGAAATGTGCAGGTCCAGAGTTGGACTGGAAAATCCGCTGTTTTGTTTATGGAGAGCTCTCTGACGTCCCTCGACTACAGCAAGTCCTAAAAATGCCATCGGACGGCAGAGGAATCTCTGACTAATATCCACATGTGGCCGTAAATCGGTCAATAGTAAGACATGTCGTTAACATTCTCATTCAAATCGGGATTTATAGCAAACAGATAACGAAATACATCTAGTTTTGATGCTACAACATCTTGAATGGCACAGCCTTGAGGATCGACACAGAGATGCACGCCTTGTCATGATGTATAAAATCTCCCATGCGACATGACAAGGTGGCAGTCAGTAAAAGTGCCAGACTTTCACCACCCCTGAGACGCTCCAGAAACATACACTCTCAATCATATCAGGTCCCATTATGTAGGACCCAACAGAGAAAGGTATAATTTTTCCCTCGCACCATTGTAGAATGGAACCATCTACCTCATACTGCAGTGCTGAGTGACTCAGTCGAGTCCTTCAGGGCTGCCATTACCTTTATAATCTATAAATTCACTCCCGGTTTGTACATATTTATAAACATATTTTCTTATTGAAATAAAAAAAAAATTGGGGTCTTTTTCGCACACAATTCCCTTGAAATAATCTTCAAACTGTTGAAGTAGGTCAATAATTGGCAGGGATCGCGCTGTCGGTCGCCAATGTTGCAATTTGCGATTTTTTTTCTTGGCTGGCGACTGAAATCGGCTTCTGGTGATTTTTTTGGCGCCTAGATTTCCTTGTGTAAAATTATCTGTAATCACTGTGTACCGTAACAAAAATCAATAATCCATGAAATACACTACAATGACAATTTTATTACATGTTACAAGCACGCGGTTACAAGCCAATCAACGGATTATAGAATTTTTGTTTTGATTACGTAATCTTTGATCTCACCTGGCTTGATTTACCTGGACAAAGAATTCAATCAACGATAATGTCTTTTTTTAAGTTATGACATGTACTCAAAATGCCACAGTACATGTATGTATCATATTTAATATGATATTTAAAGTGGACATAATAATTTTGTAATGGTCATTCATTGCAGGAGTTGTCACAATGTCCGCCATATATTACAAACTATTTTTTTGTCACGTTTCATTTATGAAATTGTCGATATCATGTTTATTGAAATCTATCGTATCCATTAAGTATTTTGAAAGTGATTGTCTCAAAAAGTTATAAACTTTAAAATGGCGCGATCAGCAGGAGTTCACAATCCAGATTGTTATCGATCTGCTTCCTGGTAACAATTACGTTCTATTTATAGCACTATTTACAAACAGACATGTGTCTCCAATAAAATAAAAATAACTACTGTATTTTTATTCCAATTGTTGCAATTTGATTATGAGGTCTGAGAAATAATAATTTATTTTACAACTTGCTTCAGTTTATGACGTTTGTTCTATATTTTCATTACCTACAATGAATCTACATTTTTTGTACATAGAAATTGGACAAATTTGGCAGAGAACATAAATTTTTTTTTACTGAAGACTACACAAATATGAGTTAATACAATTGTTGTGGTATTAAACTAAAGCACAGTAACATTTCAAAAAGGGTGGGGGTGGGTTTATTACAATTTGTGTGGTATTAGACCAAACCATAGTAATATTTCAAAAAAGTGTGGGGGGTTTACAATTTGGGTTGTATTAGATCAAAATCGTGGCAATGTTATGTTTTATCAGTTGGTTGCTAATTTGCAGAGTATGTTCCCATCCTAGGAGGTTTTTCATAGCTTTTCAATCTCCATCCACAGTTTCGGTTCGAAAAAATTGGCTCCTTGTAAAAATTTTAGCTGGCTCCTGACTTTCAAAACTGGCACCTGAAAATGGCACCTGGCGATTTTTCTGGCTCCTACTTTTTGGGAGCCAGAGCAGCCCCTGATTGGTAGAAGTAGAATTCACATTACCTAATGTTGGTCAACCATAAAATAGTCAAGTGGCATGCTTGTAAGCTGTACGGATTGTATTTTATAATATCGATTTCCTATTTAAAGAAAAAATGTCAAGCCAAGTTTTGCAACATGTAGACCAAAAACTATGCAAAGTTCACAATGTTAATGTAGATATGTAGTTTTTTTAAATATATTTCAATATAAAGTGCTAAAGTAACTGACCTGGTATTTGCTTTCGATTTTTGTCTTTTTTCACACCATGTACATCCATGTTTTAACCAGAAGTTCATTGATAATGTCCACTACATACTTTCACAGGTGTACTTTAATTTTTACTTTGTTTTTATCAGAGTTGTTGTTCTCGAGATTATCATGAACACAATAAACTAGTAAAATATATGGACCATCTCAAAATTATTTTTATGTTTACATGGAACTTAATAAAATAAAAATCAATTTCACATGGTTTTGGAATTAATGGACAGTAACAACACAAACTGTATCAGGAAATCAAATCTACACTGACATACAAGGAACATTCTAATCTTACAAATACACAATTAAAGGATAATTATGTATTGAATACACTAAATTGATCAAATTACAGAATTGTACAAAAATACATATAAATTAACGATGATATACGGGTAATACTGCTTTTCTCTTCAGTTGGATCGTCATTCTCAATGAGCTAGTGACAACTGCAAGAAGAGTTTGAAGATACCAAAGGGGCAATCAGAATCTGTATATACAGTGTACATGTATACCTTTATCTATATGCTCGGCAGCTGATCTAGATGACCATGCAATTTAACTGTGACAGGGCAAATATTGCCAGGAGAGGAAAAAATTTAATAGAACAGTGAAAATATAACTGGATACGTCAAATATAAAAAAATCTGTCAAATATATAACAACCATGGCAAATATTAACAAGATTTGTCAAATTTAATAGTTAAATAGCTAAAATAACCAATAAAGTCTAATAATTTGCATTTTAACGGTATGTGCTAAAAACCGAGCATTCCTGCTCTTTCTATTAATCAGTTTAAATCGTCTACAGTAAAAACAATCTCCATTTACAACAGATTGCTGTGAATACCACAGTATTATTGAAAAAAAATAATTTCTTCAGGCTTAAATTTAATAAAATTAAAATGATTAGTGAATTTATTTGATTTCTACTTGTAGACAGAAGACAGTGAGAAGGTATCAAACAAACAGAAATGTCATTGGCTATTTACAAGTCATGATGTGGTAGAAACGTCTCATGTTGTAAGTAGGGGTGCACCGATCATCAGAAACACAGACTAATCAGTCGTACATCAGCATCCGATCCGATGATCGATTCTGGTTCCTAATGTTGAAAAAAATATATATGTTTAACTTTATCCTCTGTTTTTGTCTTCATACTGACAAAAATCTTGCAATTTATCCCAGCATACTGACACTCCGTCAAGACACATTTTTGGACTAAATTATTTATCTACTGCCCAGACTAGTCCATTTTATGTCGGTGATATACAATACATATACAGAAACTGATGTTTTGTTAATGTGTATAAATTATAACAGTCCATTCTGATGAAAATTATCAATAATAAAATCTCAATATTCTTGAATGACAGATTAAAAGCTGTAACATATTCTGTTTAACAGAATTGTTTCAACAACTACATTTGTAGCGTTCCAGTCAGTATATTTTAAAATCACCAATGACCACAGCAATTTCATACAATTTCATTCTTCTCGTTACTTTTGTCAATCACACTCTTGAAAAAAGTTTGTTTGTTTGTTTGATGGTGTTTAACGCCAATTTCAACAATATTTCTGTTATATCGTGGCGGTCAGTGTTATTGGAGGAGGAAACCAGAGTACCCGGAGAAAACCACTTATCTGTCTCAAGTCACTGACAAACTTGATCACATAATGTTATGTACCTCGTCCTGATCGAGATTCCAACTCACAACATCAGTGGTGATAGGCACTGATTGCATAGGTAGTTGTAAATCCAACTACCATACAATCACAGCCACGACGACCCCTCTTGTAATAAGACTATTTGAGTAGTTATAGTCAGTAAATACATTTAGTAGGTAATTGTCACTGATAATTGATCATCGGTCAATGTTGGTATAACGATCATCGATCTAAAAAATGTTACTGATTCCCATCACTAATAATTAGTAGCTATTAACAAGTCATGATGTGGTTGAGAAGTCTCAAGTTGTAAGTTATTATTAGTGACTATTTACAAATCATGATGTGGCAGTTTATGTTGATTAAATTATTATGCAAATTAGCTTTTTTTTATAATAAAAAATCACAGAAGTGCTTTGTTTATAATTCTAGAACCAAATTCTATCATAATTGGCTGAGATGGTATTTGTGCGGTTCTTTTTCAAAATTGTGTCTGACAGCACTGCCCTCTATTTAAAATGGCCACCAATTACTAATAATAGAAATTTATTTAATTGACAATTACTGCTTCATTTTCAATCAAAATATTAAATATAACAGTGGCTGCATCACAATTAGTAGTTTAACATATCATCTGAGTTTTTGTTGGGAATTTTTTTTCAGCCCATTTTTACCAATTTTGCAAATCAGGCTTATTTTGATTAAAAATGGTATTAAAATCTTCTTTTCAGAAACCATTCAAAAATAGGTAAATTTTGAAATTTACAATTTTCTAATTGAATTTAAATGTCAAAATGAAAACCCGGTGAGCGATTACAGGCTTCTTAAGTTCTCATGGTCAAACTGCAGATCACAGATGACCACCAACAGTATACTTCATTGTCATTAGAACTCTGATAATTGAACATAATTTTTGTTCAGAGATTTACTAAGTAACCTATAGAATAAAATGAAAAGCAAAAAATACCACACTGAACAGTTCCAAAATCCAATAGAAAAATCTTAGAAAGAGGCAAAATTGATATCCCTTCATGACATTTCACTTTCCTGGCTAAAATAAAACGCATCAGGGTTAAGCTATTTTTATGAGCTCAAATCTCCCTTCTTAAGACATGCAAGTGATTTCCACATGCTAATCCTCACATATAACCTGGCTAACAACGTTATCATAATGGACGCCATAATCTTGAACATTATTCATAATATATTTAATTTTCGTGACACAACTCCACATTATATTTTATGAATTAATCCTGTAAACCTTCCTTATATATAATTATGAATTGGATTATCATCACTTTATTTACTCAGTAACAAGGAAACCAACCATTGGCTGAGAACCATTTTAAATCAGGGACACAGTCAGTTAGATATTTTTGTCATGTAGATATTTTTCACAAACACTTGTATATTATGTTTTACCTTCAATGAAATGAGATGAATTTATAGAAAAAAAAATGATAGGCATAGTTTTACTTTTTCAGAAAAAAGAAAAGCTCTATGTTTTTTTTTATTTGATGTTTCAGATTCCAGTCCTTAATGGTATAACTGGTGATTGTGTGTTTAAATTTGAACCATTTGTATTACATGTACAGTGTTTAACTATAAAACATGCTCAATTAATGGTAAGTATTAATTCATTCGAGCCATTTGTATTATATATAGAAAAAATGAAAAAATGTGTGGGAAAACAAAGTTAAAACAGTCTTTAAAACTGACACACCCTTCTATATTGCTTACAACTAACCGATGTTGTCTTCCCTGATCGGTTGCTCGATTTACAAGGATATACATTGATTGGATCATCATGGGACTTAATTTAATTAGCACTTAACCAATCAGTGCCATATATATTGATTGGATCATCATGGGGCTTAATTTAATTAGCACTTAACCAATCGGTGCCAAATTACTATACACTGCTTCTTCACATGGTCTAACACATGCCATTTCAGGTATTACAAAATGATACATTTAAAATTTGACACGGAGTCAACAATAACTGATATCCAACGGAATTATAGTTGTTCTTACAGTCACTTTCATTAGCATCTGTACTGCCATTACATCGATCAGACGAATACAATAACAAATCCAGTTTTATGATCATATTCTCTTGATATATAAAGATACTAAATTGTGTTATTTAATCTTGTAAATATTAAATGCAATGACAACCTTGATTGATGGAGTCAAATTGAAGATATTTTGGAAAATTTGTAAAACCAATATTATATTGCTTTTGACTATTAGTGTTTCGTATGTATGTTCTTTATAAAGCTTTAATTTTTTCTGTTTTGATGTTTCAGCTTCAATGTGCAGTGCAGTCAGGTTTTAGAAACTCTGGTATAAGTCTTGGAAAGAAAGGAAAAATCATTGTGGTATGTAAAATATTGAGATTCAGTTATCAAGAGGGGAGGGTTGGGATTCCATTAACCAGTTCAATCCTGCCACATTTGTTGTGCCTGTCCCAAACCAGGACGTAGATTTCCAATGTCATATGTTGTGGTCTTTTTTCGTGTTCAGTGAGTTCAGTTAAGATGAGAGGTGATTGTTTGTTTTGTAGATATTGGTGGAATTGATGACCACCAATATTTAAACTTTCCTTTCATTACAAATTTTGGAAGACTTGCACAGATTGAAAATCTGAATTCCCCCAACAGTTATCAACCCAGACCTTTGAATCTTTAATGAATATTCAGGTAGGGCAGCTCACATGATAGAAGCATTTTTAGTACACCTTGCCAAAGGCAATGTGAGCTTTTCCCATCACTTGGCGTCCGTCGTCCGTTGTCTGTTGCCCGTTAACTTTTCATATTTTAATCTTCTCCTCTGAAACCCCTTAGCCAAATGAACTGAAACTGGGTAGGAAGCATCTATGGAAGGTCCTCTATAAAATTTGCTCATTTCGTCCCGATCCATTAACAAACATGGCTGCCACATGCAATTCTTGTTTCTGATTGGCCGATTTTTAAAAATCTTCTCCTCTGAAACCACTTGGCCAAATGAACCGAAACTTGATAGGAAACATCTATGGAAGGTCCTCTATGAAGATTGCTCATTTCATCTCGATCGGTTAACAAACATGGCTACTACCAAAACTTGGTAAGAATCATCTATGGAATGTCCTCTATGAAGATTGCTCATTTCGTCCCGATGGGTTAACAAACATGGCTACCACCGAAACTTGGTAGGAAGCATCTATGGAATGTCCTCTATGAAGATTGCTCATTTCGTCACGATCAGTTAGCAAACATGGCCACCACATGGAATTCTTGTTTCTGATTGGTCGATTTCTAAAAAATCTTCTCCTTTGAAGCTGCTTAGGCATATGAACCGAAACTTGGGAGGAAGCATCTACATGTATGGAAGGTTCTGTATTAAGTTTCCTCAGCAGAATGAAAGATGAGCGACACAGGCTCAAGCCACTGAGCCTCTAGTTAACTTTAGTTTATTCCTATGTTGCAAGGTATAATCTCTGTTAATGAAGCTATATTTTATAATGGATTTAGCCAAAAGGGCTGAATGGTTTGTCGTTATGCTACATGTAAGTGAGTTGCTGCTGCAGTGTACCAACAGTGGGTTCAAATCACACTTTAGAATCCACTTTAGGATGAACAGAAAATCTATCTCTAACTGTTGGTTTGAATGTTATATATATATATCTACACATGCTTAAGCACTTGTCATATGTCTATCTCTTGATTCACCTTACAAAAGACAAACTTTTTGACTATTGAAGCTATATTTTATATAGCGGATGTGGTTCAGTAGTCTAGGAAGCTGGACATAAGACTCAGGGATTGGTGCTGAAGCATATCGAAGATGATACATTTTGTGTATATGATGATTATTTTTACTTTATATTATATTTCAGGCAGTAAGAAGTACACATGCTATGGAAGTACCATTGTCACATATGGGTCAATTGTTAGTTTCTATAGAGGTATAGTATTTTTCTATTATGCCAATATTATTCAGTATTTGGTATGTGTGAATAGTTAACACATGGAACTTATTTTTGGCCAAAATTGTTTTCAATAATGAGATTATATATACTACATTATATGTACATGTACATATAGAATTTATCTCACGAAGACCAAATGTCAGTGTTCGGGTGTTGTCATCACATTGTGTCTGTTGTTGTCTATGTCCAATCTTTTTCTCAGAAATCGCTGAGTAAATGAAACAAAACTAGGTAGTATTGTTCCACTGATGGTCCTCAAGATTTTATTTTCCTTTTTCATTTAGAAATTCAACATTTTTGCTAACCCAAGTATGCTTTCTGATTGCCATTGGCTGAAATTTCAGAAAACACAAGTATGAATGAATTGGTACAAGGTTTGATTGTTCCTAGTATGACCCTCTACAAAGTTTGTGTTTTGTCTATAGTAAATCCAATATGGCCACCACTGCAGGACAAAGTTTTAATATTGGATCCTATGTGAAAATAAATTTACAATTATCTCAGAAACTAGAACATGATTGAAATCAAACTGTTCTAAAAAAATAGTTCTGTACAAAGTTATCTTTTTCTTGTTGATCTGAAATCCAAGATGAAAAAAAGTTGTACATGTATATTCATGAAATCCATGCTGCTACTGGAACCTACTTCATGTATTGCTCTTACAAATTTGGAGTTGATGATGAAATATTTTGTATTTCCATCTGGTTTGCATTGATAGAGATTTAAAGTTCCTATATTTTGATGACCAATGCACATTGTGGTCTTATTGTCTAGCTCTTTGAATTGTAAATTTCAAATTAAGTAGATTCCTTATAGGGAAAGCTTTTACCACTTAAAAAACACAAACAGAACATAACTCCTATAATTCTGTAAATGTAACAAGCACTTGACAATAATTAATAGAATAGCATAATAATCAACATCTTTGTTTTTCAGTATGTTGATTTTTTGATAAAACTGGCAAATAAGAAAATAGAAGAAAATTTCAGAAGGATTGATAGGTAAGCATACTTGACTGCATCTGTTACAGTTGGTAAACAACAACAGCACCCCACACTGGAGAGCATTTGTCAGTGGTGGTAGCCACCATCACATCCAACCAGCCTGCCCATGAGCATCTGTTTTTGTTGGTGATTACCAACTAACCCCTATCATGAGCATCTGTTGGTACTATCAACCAGGCCACACTGTGTCATAAAATGCACTTTCAACTAATGATATTTTACATTTTTGATATCCCATTATTAGCTCACCTTGCCAAAGGCAATGTGAGCTTTTGCCATCACTTTGCGTGCATCGTCCGTTAACTTTTCACATTTTAATCTTCTCCTCTGAAACTCCTCAGCCAAATGAATTGACACTAGGTAGGAAGCATCTATGGAAGGTCCTCTATAATGATTGCTAATTTCGTCCCGATCCATTAACAAACATGGCTGCCACAGGCGATTCTTGTTTCTGATTGGCCTATTTTTAAAAATCTTCTCCTCTGAAACTACTGATCCAAATGAATTGAAACTTGGTAGGAAGCATCTATGGAAGGTCCTCTATAAAGATTGCTCATTTCGTCCCGATCCATTGACAAACATGGCCGCCACAGGCAATTCATGTTTATGATTGTATGCTTTCTAAAGAAATCTGTTTTTCTGTGGAAAGAGAGATAACTCTAATTTAAATATTAACATTTGTTTAGTATAATACAGTTAAAATGAATCTGTATAAAAAAATGTGACCGAGATACCCACCCTAAACCATATATATTTATGATCAGGGTGACTAGGCAAATTAAATGCCTTATAGCTCAGGCCCCGGGGGGTCATACCCGACCCCCTACCTGAAGTGAACTTTTTAGTTGTTGAGATCCCCACCCCTAAACCATATAAGATAAGATAAGATTTTATTGTCCAATCAAGGTCCCAACAAGGGGCAGAGTCATTACAGTGATTTACATTGTATATTACAAAAAAACATTCTAATACATAAATGTAATAAACAGTATACAAACAAGCAATTTGCAGAAATCAGATTGGTACATAAGTACTAAACATATCTATGCCTCTGATGAGTATAATATTTGGAAGAGTCCATTGGGCATTTACAAAAACAAAAACAACAACAACAAAAACATATATATACAGTCAAACCTGCCGTAACGGTCACCTTTATATAATGGTCACCTGCTCATAGCGGTCACTTTCGTGCTCTCCCGGTGCATTTTACTATATATTTTAATTCGATATAGCGGTCACCTGTTCAATGCGGTCAGCGGTCACCATTTATAAGTAATTTTCAGTGTAAAACCCTATGAATAACGGTCAATTTTATTTTAAAAATAATACCAGAAGTGATTTCGGAAGATCAGTATTTTTCTCAAATGTACCAAAAATCCTGAGGTGATACAAAATATATTGACTAATTTAATTAATTAAATAAACAAACCCATTTTGTTTTGTGAATCGTAAATGACATAAAGGACAGTTTATCCCGGGCGTTATTGGGGATTTTTATTCATTACGACCAGAATAGAAATTCACTCACCAAAAATATTTTGCATCTAGTGTATCATGTCAAAATCATCAACATCCGTTAATAGGAAAGCTTTGAAATTTGATGACAAAGTGAAAGCGATAAGTCATTTTGATGTTGGGAAAAGTTGTCGGGCTGTGGGCAAGGAGATGGGTGTTGGTCATACCCAGATAATGAACATTCTTTAAAGAAAATGCGAGATTCTTTATGATTTTGAAAACAACGTTCCCAGTTCAACCTCGTGTTACCGGAAATTGTAATTTTGTTTATTAAATATCTTTATTTATTTATTTGTATGTTTTATTCAAATCATATCATATTGAGATAATTTCATCAACAATAAATGTCAACCAAAGTAAAATTATGACGGGAACAAAATAACCAGTAAACATTATTAAAAACGTAAGATGTAATGAAAAATGTTTATTTACAACTAACATGCAATATTTTGTCAAAAAATCAAAACCCTTCACATAAAGGTCACCTGTATATAATGGTCATTTTGTCAATCTCCCCCAGGTGACCACTATAGACAGGTTTGACTGTATATCCTTTGTAGATATTTAATAGGTTATTAACTTCTTCTGAACACCGAAATAGAAAGAAACCCTTTTATATTTACAAGGGGCTAATTCAATGACAGAAGGCAAATTCAGTGTCCTCCCCATGACCAATGTGCATGCATGAGAGCAATGCCATTCATAATACAGTTAAAATGAATCTGTATAAAAAAATGTGACCGAGATACCCACCCTAAACCATATATATTTATGATCAGGGTGACTAGGCAAATTAAATGCATTATAGCTCAGGCCCCGGGGTCATACCCCACCCACTACCTGAAGTGAACTTTTTAATGGTTGAGATCCCTACCCCTAAACCATATATATTTATGATCAAGGTGACTAGGCAAATTAAATGCCTTATAGCTCAGGCCCCGGGGGTCATACCCCACCCCCTACCTGAAGTGAACTTTTTAATGGTTGAGATCCCCGCCCCTAAACCATATATATTTTTGATCAGGTTGAATAGGCAAATTAAATGCCTTATAGCTCATGTCTCGGGGATCATACCCCATCCCTACTTGAGGTGAACTTTTTAATAGTTGAGATCCCCACCCCTAAGCCATATATAATTATGATCAGGGTGACTATGCAACTTAAATGCCTTATAGCTCAGGCCCCAGGGGTCATACCCCACCCCTATAGGCTATGCAATGTTCTGTATTAAGTTTCTTCAGAGCAGAATGCAAGGTGAGCGACACAGGCTCAGCTCAGTGCTGAGCCTCTAGTTTTACAACCTATCTTTGCTCTCATTATAAGTGTTAATATAAATTTTTAATGTCCAAGGTCCTATTTAATGTTCACATTCTATATTTTACCACTACTTACTCTAAATTAAAAAATAACATGAAGATTTAATTATACCCACTTTACCCTTTTCAGGTCTTGTATATTTTGTTTCTTTGTTTGATGGTGTTTAACGCTGCTTTCAACAATATTTCAGTTATATCATAGCAGTTAGTTTTATTGGTGGAGGAAACCAGAGGAGCCGGAGAAAACCACTGACCTTTCACAAGTCACTGACAAACTTTATCACATAATGTTGTGCACCTCACCCTGATCAAGATTCGAACTCACAAGATCAGCGGTGATAGACACTGATTGCATAGGTAGTTGTAAATCCAACTACCATACAATCACGGCCACGGTTGCCCCGTTGTTTAGTTTGTATTTTTAAAACAAATGTACTCGTACATTAAGGTGAAATTAATTTTGATATGTCATTACTTTGAATATAAAAAAGTTTCTGTGTAGGATTTCATTCAAATTAAATATATATGCGTAGAAAAGGCAATTATATTAACTGTGCATGTCATTTCCATCAAGTGACTCTTTGAAGTTGTAATCCATGCATAATGATACATATACCCATTTTGAATAATTGGATTCTATTAAATAGACAATAATAGGTTTAAAAATCTGAGAATATTTTTTGTAAAAAGTACACAAAATGAAATACATGTATGTCATAAGGTTTGTCAGTGACTTGCGACAAGTCAGTGGTTTTCTTCGGGTACTCAGGTTTCCTTCCACAATAAAACTGACTGCCATGATATAACTGAAATATTGTTGAAAGTGGCTTTAAACACCATGACCCTAAACACTACATTTCTGATTTAGTTTCACTGGAACTAAGTTTATAAAAATTATTGAAAGTCAGGTTTGAATAAAGTACAAAATACTGGAAAAACATGATTTTAACAAGGTATCAATAAATTCTGAGGAAATAAGACTGATGCATATTGTAGAAGTTTTTTTTGTATCTATTCAATGCTTGAATTAACAATTTATTGTAATAAACAACAGAATTTTGATACACCTGGCCATGGGTAGGTATCTGAAAATATACACCTGGCCATGGGTAGGTTTCTGGAAGCACACACCTGGCCATGGGTAGGTATCTGGAAAAATACATCTGTTCATGGTAGGTATCTGGAAATATACACCTGACCATAGGTAGGTATCTGGAAGCATACTCATTGCCATGGGTAGGTATCTGGAAACATACACCTGGCCATGGGTAGATATCTGGAAACATACACCTGGCCATGGGTAGGTATCTGGAAACATACACATGGCCATGGGTCGGTATCTGGAAACATACACCTGGCCATGGGTTGGTATCTGGAAACATACACCTGGCCAAGGGTTGGTATCTGGAAGCATACACCTGGCCATGGGTAGGTGTCTGGAAACATACACCTGGCCATCGGTTGTTATCTAGAAACATACACCTGGCCATGGGTTGGTATCTGGAAACATACACCTGGCCATGGGTTGGTATCTGGAAACATACACATGGCCATGGGTTGGTATCTGGAAACATACACCTGGCCATGGGTAGGTATCTGGAAGCATACACCTGACCATGGGTTGGTATCTGGAAACATACACCTGGCCATGGGTTGGTATCTGGAAACCTTAACACCTAAGGCATGAACCCACATCAGTGTTGTTAGACTTGAGGTTAGATGTTGACAACAACATGAACTACTCTGTCAATCATACCCTTCTTGAAATGGTAATAAGTTGAGGTGTATGAGTACCTATTGAAAACAGTAGTTGACTCTCAACCCAATTATATTTTGTTAGTCAATTGCCCTTTGAATATCAATTTATAGGTAACAATTGAAAAATAAATATTTTGTACAAATCGTTAGGTGGATGGACAGGGATCACATTCAACATATGCAGTGTGTGTAATTCTTTAAATAAAAATGAATGCATTTGGTACTTTTTTGGTATTTATACAAAATAGTTTTTTTACATGTTTTGTAGATTTTTTGAAAGTTTCAAATCTGCAGTTGAACAAGAAAGAGAACACGCTGCAAGAAAGCAACAGAAGGAAAAAAAGAATCACTCTCATGCTATAAAGGACAACATAGAAACATCATCACATGACCACACACAATCACATGACAAAATGTCTAAGTCATGTGACATATTAGAAAATGATGTGTTTGAATTCTCATTATTTAATGACGATATAACTTGAATAAATTGAAATGATTAAATATGCTTTTATTTACAGGACTGACAAATTAGTTGGTCCTGTAGGGGCTAGCTTGTCTCTGTAATTAATTGTGACTTTGATAGTGTATGTGTGCATCTTGTCCATAGAAATAACATCATCTATGCTGTTAACAGTGTCTGTAATGAATTTTGTACATGTGTAGACCCAGGTCAGAAAAAGAGTTCTTTGTGACACTTCTACAGCTGAACTGAACCTACTGCAGACCCAAAGCATTTATTATACCCCCGCTCCCCGAAGGGGGAGAGGGGTATACTGTTTTACCTCTGTCCGTTAGTCCGCTCTAATGAGAGGGTACTTGTGAGTTGATTTTAAGGTACAAACAAGACTTGTGGGGAGAAATGCAAGTTATGTGGTGCAACCCACCAATCACAAATAGAAAATCACCAGTATGGACATTGTAAGCTCATGAGTGATAGATAAAAACAATACAGCTCACAAGTAACGTATGAGCGGACATGGACGACCAAGATGGCCAAGATCGTAAAATTTCAATTTAATAGTCTGGGCCCCTGCTCAATTTTATCTCCCTTGATTAGGATACCAGACAAATCTACGTGATCTATCGGTTGTTTCCGAGTTGTTTCGACGTAATGTGCCCACTGCATGGCCAAGAAAGATGCTACCCGTAAAACCATTCTATACAAATTTGCATCTCAAAAGTCTTCATCCTCATAAGTACCCTCTCATTAGTCCGTCCGTCCTTCCGTCTGTCCTTCCGTCCGTCCAAGATATTTTGCGTCACATTTTTCTCAGTAACTATTGATGGCAGAAATCTGATATTTGGTCACAAGCTTCATATAGGTATGCCATATAGTGGGTAGCATTTTTGGACCTGTCAGATTCCTATTTCCTGTTTGCCGATTTTGTTGGTTTTTATACACATTGAACATATATGCACATTTTTCGTCACATTTTCCTCAGCAACTATTGATGACAGGAATCTGATATTTGGTCACAAGCTTCATATAGGTATGCCATATTGTGGGAAGCGTTTTTGGACCAGTCAGATTCCTACTTCCTGCTTGCCGACTTAGTTGGTTTTTATACACATTGAACATATATGCACATTTTTCGTCACATTTTTCTCAGCAACTATGGCAAAAATCTGATATTTGGTCACAAGCTTCATAGAGGTATGCCATATTGTGGGAAGCATTTTTGAACCCATCGGATTCCTACTTCCTGTTTGCCGATTTTGTTGATTTTTATACACATTGAACATATATGCCCATTTTTCGTCACATTTTTCTCAGCAACTATTGATGGTAGAAATCTGATATTATACCCCCACTCGTAGAGAGGGGGCTATATTGCAATCACCTTGTCCGCCCGTCCGTTTGTCCGTCCGTCCGTTCACACTTTCGTAACAGATATCTTGGCTTCTACTGGAAGAAATGATTTTATATTTGATACATGGATTTGGCATGGTGACTTGTACCATGTCTCCCCTTTCCAGGTTTACCACACATCTACTTCCCGTTTACCGCACGACTTAGAATTTTTCATTTTTGCCGTAATGAAAACTTTCGTAACAGATATCTCAGCTTCTGCTGGAAGAAATGATTTTATATTTGATATATGGCTTTGGCATGCTGACTTGTACCGTGTCTCCCCTTTCCAGGTTTACCGCACATCTACTTCCTGTTTACCATGCGACTTAGAATTTGTCATGTTTGTCGTAATAAAAACTTTTGTAACAGATATCTCAGCTTCTCCTGGAAGAAATATTATACCCCCACTCATAGAGAGGGGGCTATATTGCAATCACATTGTCCGTCCGTCCATTCACACTTTCGTAACAGATATCTCAGCTTCTACTGGAAGAAATGATTTTATATTTGATATATGGCTTTGGCATGGTGACTTGTACCGTGTCTCCCCTTTCCAGGTTTACCGCACATCTACTTCCTGTTTACCGTGCGACTTACAAATGAACGAGTGGGGGTATTCTTAGCACGACGTAGCGTGCAACATCTTGTTGTGACATTTCTATATCTGAGACTGACTGTACTGCAGGTCAACAGTTCTTGGTAACACATCTACATTATACAATTAATGCCTGCACTTAAGGTGAACAATTATGATGTTCACTGCAAGTGCAGGCATTAATTGTTTTATTATACTGAAGCTCTATTTACAATAATGTTGGATGCAATAAACACTTATTTGTGTGTTTTTATCTTGTGTTTCCATAAACTTCATATTTGTGTTTTTAATTTCTGGTCAAGATTGTAATTCCGGAATGCAAAAACGGATACATTTCGGATTTTAACCTTGATCAAAGAAAAACCCTGAGGATACTCGATATTGAATAGCCAATGAGAATCGAAGAAGAAAAAACCGCGAAATATGATTACAGTACTGTTCCCCCGGTCATCAGTAAAAAAACTGATGACCGGTGAAATAGAGAAAACAATTAATTTAGGATTTATTAGTTAAAATATTACACTTGATTTTCTATTGAAAAAAGATACTGAAGTATAATAATTTAAACTGACCATTCTGTAGGTCAACAGTTCTTGGTAACACATCTACATTTTAAACAGATTACTGCAGGTCAACAGTACTTGGTTACACATCTACATTTTAAACTGACCATTCTGCAAGTCAACAGTTCTTGGTAACACATGTACATTTTAAACTAACCATTCTGCAGGTCAACAGTTCTTGGTGACATTTTAACTGATTTACTGAATTGCAGGTCAGAATAGCAATTCTTAGTGACAAGTCTACATCTGAGACTGACTGGACTGCAGGCCAGAATAGCAGTTCTTGGTGACATGTCTACATCTGAGACTGACTGGACTGCAGGTCAGAATAGCAGTTCTTGGTGACATGTCTACATCTGAGACTGACTGGACAGCAGGTCAGAATAAGAATAGCTGTTCTTAGTGACATGTCTACATCTGAGACTGACTGGACTACAGGTCAGAATAGCAGTTCTTAGTGACATGTGTACATCTGAGACTGACTGGACTACAGGTGAGAATAACAGTTCTTTGTGACATGTCTACATCTGAGACTGAATGGACTGCAGGTCAGAATAACAGTTCTTGGTGACATGTCTACATCTGAGACTGAATAGACTGCAGGTGAGAATAACAGTTCTTGGTGACATGTCTACATCTGAGACTGACTAGACTGCAGGTGAGAATAACAGTTCTTGGTGACATGTCTACATCTGAGACTGACTAGACTGCAGGTGAGAATAGCAGTTCTTGGTGACATGTCTACATCTGAGACTGACTAGACTGCAGGTGAGAATAACAGTTCTTGGTGACATGTCTACATCTGAGACTGACTAGACTGCAGGTGAGAATAACAGTTCTTGGTGACATGTCTACATCTGAGACTGACTAGACTGCAGGTGAGAATAACAGTTCTTGGTGACATGTCTACATCTGAGACTGAATGGACTGCAGATCAGGATTAGATTTAGATTTATTTCGATTAAATATCAACATTACATTTACAATCACAATACAAACTTTTATGACATACACATCCCAACATGTACATTTTATGAAGTATATATATATTTTTTGCCTATTACATAGAACATTAACAGATATCTAAATGGAACATACACACTATAAAATTGAGGCCTGAATACAGGTTGTGTTAAAAATTAAATTTTGACCCATAGTTGATATTTAACCGAGGATAGCCCATGAAAGCCCGGAGGCTTATTTCCAATGGGGTCCCCAGAAGAAAAAATAACTTATAGGTTAAAAAAATAAAAAATGAACAGCAACCGGCTCAAGACTTAGGCAGGAAAAAAATAATCTGGTTTACCAGATATATAAAAGTATAAAAGTACAAAACCTTCATTTAAACAGTATAAACATCATTAAATGTATCTTTCATTTTATCAAAGAGAAACCCCTTAACTTTAGATTTAAATGCAAATGAACTTTTAGTTTTCTTAATATCTACTGGAAGGCTATTCCAATCTTTGATGGCATTATAGTAAAAAGTATTTGCTGAATGCCCATTTACAGCTGGTATATAAAAATTATATTCACTAAATCTAGTGTTATGAGTATTAATATCTCGTG
>MJUT01017127.1:506963-531519 GCA_002080005.1 Gigantidas platifrons | reverse complement strand
AAAAAAAATTGAAAATATTCGAACAAGTGTCATATACATACTCAGCTTTAGGTAGTTTTGCCACCAGAGACTCGGCAATAGTAGTGAAAAAAACATTAAAATGGTTGACAATTTTATCAGCATCATGAGTAACTTCTTTATCAGTTTCTAACACTATATTTGCAGATTCTTTCTGTTTGTGACTATAACCTAGGTTTTTGAATTGTTGCCAAAGTTTTTTGGGATTATTTCTATTTTCTTCTATTTTATTTTCAAAATAGCTTTCTTTGGCATCTTTAACCTTTCTTTGTACTTTATTTCGAAGTAAGCAATATGCGATATAAAATTTACTATCACCTATCTTGTTATAATTTACTAGATTTTGATCTCTCTCTAGAATTAGTTCTAATATTTCAAGAGTAATCCATGGCTCTGTTTTGCATTTCATCTTTATTTCTTTCATAGGAGCTATTTCATTTAGAACTGACATAAATAGTTTTTTGAATATTTCTCATGCAATGTTTACATTTCTGCATAAATAAAGTTCTGACCAATCTAAACTCATTAGTTTGTCTACAAAAATTGATTTATCATAGTTCTTTGTAGTTCGGATTTTAATTGTATTACTTTCTTGTTTATTTGTGCCCTTTCTTTTACCTTTCCTTGTACAAAAGGTCATATAATGGTCACTGAGACCAGATGCTATTACACCAGATAGACTTATTTTGTCATCTCTACTGACAACTATATGATCTATTAAAGTACTACTTGAATTTGTGACTCTAGTTGGATTAGTTATAATTTGCTTCAGATTAAATATTTTTAACAAACTTAAATAATCTCTACATAACTTAGCCATTTTATGCAACACACAAACATTAAAATCACCAAAAATAAAGGTCTCATATTCAGGGTTTATTTTACAAAGTGTTTCTTCAAATTTATTAATAAAGTCAGTCTCTTTGGGTGGTCTGTATACATTGCCGACAAGGATTGGTTTGGTCTTAGGAAGTAGTATGTCGAACCATATCGCTTCTAATTCAGTTTGTTGAAGGTCTGTTCTCTGAGTGAAGGCTAGATCTCCTCGGATATATGTACATACGCCTCCTCCTGTACGACTTCGATCTTTCCTCAATAGGCTATACCCATCAATTTTCACTTCAGTGTTTGTCACAGAGTTATCAAGCCATGTTTCTGTTATGCACAGGACAGCAGCTTTGGTCCTGGCACCTATTAACCGAAGTTCGGATATCTTGGGTAACAGTGATCTCGCATTGCGATGCATGCTGGTTATGATCTTTGACAGGAGTGGCTTGAATATATCATCTCGTGATGCATGCTGGTTATGATCTTTGACAGGAGTGGCTTGAATATATCATCTCGTGATGCATGCTGGTTATGATTGTACGATGTGTTTATTGTTTGTTTACTTATGTCATGTATGTTATCTACATAATTGAAAGGGAGATTTTCCAATAAACATCTGTCACATGTGAAGTCAAATTCTATCACATCTTTTATCCATGTTTCATATTGCTTTGTGGATATAGTTTGATAGCAGTTCTTGGTGACACGTCTACATCTGGGACTGACTAGACTGCAGGTGAGAATAACAGTTCTTGGTGACATGTCTACATCTGTGACTGAATGGACTGCAGGTCAGAATAGCAGTTCTTGGTGACATGACTCGCCACACTATGGTCAGAATAATAGTTCTTGGTGACATATCTACATGTAGGACTGACAACTGAATGACTGAAATTAAGTCTTCATCATGGTATTTGTCTATCCAATGTGTTTTATGATGGTACATTTGAAACTGAATTTAAGCTGTGCATAGATACTTCAGAGTTCTATATGTATGGTTGACCTCATCTTTGGCAATCCACGGTTGATCACGCTCGTGATGAGAGGATAGTATTGAAGCATGATCAGACTATAGGTCTTCCCCTAAATTGTAATGTTAAATTATATAAAAAATAAATCATTGTAAGAAACGATTAAAGATGTCCTTTTTCTTTTGGCTATTGTTTTGTCCATCCTTTAATTTATGGCTTCTGGTTACCACATTGGTTCTTTTGGTTTTCAGATACATGTACATACATAACCAGCAGCGCCTGTTTCACCTGGTGTCAGTTCATAAGTCCGAAGCGTCAATGGTCCGAAGGGTCAATAGTCCGAAGGGTCGATAGTCCGAAAGGTCCGAGCAAAATCGAATTTTGAACGACCTCGAGACTACAAATTTATGTATCAATATAATATAGAATTGCATAAAACATTGATAGAAATGGTTGCCACGTTTTCTCGTGTAATAATACATCCTTTTCGACAGTTTTTTTTTATTACATGAAGAATACAAGCTTTTAAAGACTTACGCACAATAACACGCAATTTCGTGGCTTGTCCTTTTTATCCTTTCTATATTAATTTATATATGTAAATATATTATGTATATATATATATGTAGATTCTGAGGTAAAATAAACAGGCTAATTATGAACTAATCATAATTGACAACTTGCCTTTCATTTTATATGCCTTGCAATGTCGTATAAAATACTTCTAAAAATTGTTCATTTCGATCAGTATATCTGTCCTAGAGTTTCTCTTTTATAAACCTGGTAGACCTGATAAACGCTGGAAAATTGCTTAAGATGAGGATAAAGACCAAATACTCCACACAACCCATATATTGTTTTAATGGCACGATTATGGTACAGTTATATTGGTCAGTTCTAACTTTATTCTAAAAGGTGGTGACCTTATTGAGTTCTGTTCGATCTTCATGTGTGACTTATCAGACTACAGACTCACCTGATTATTCATATGCCGTTTGTAGTCCAAGTCTAGATCTCAAGAAAATTGTATTCATTTTAGCATGGGATCTGATGTTCTATTGTATGCTATTGAAGTAGGACGTTAATAAAACAAAATGGGCGTTGATATAAGAAATCTGTCGACATGCTACCGAAAGCACTCAACTAAGTCTATTCAGCAACAAAAAAACATGTTAAAATTGGATGAAAAATAAAAATTCTATTTACCTTTGAAATATGTGAAATTTCGGAATTTGGGCCCCTCTTTAGACCTCTTTTCGAATAAAATAGCAATTTTCTTTTATGGCACATCAATAATCCATTAAGATGAACACTTTACAAAAACTGCATTAAAATTGGATGAAAAATAAAAACTTTCAAATTCGGACGAGTTTATCGATTTTTTTTTATAGAAGATAGGCGAAATCCGTCTACACACTACCGACAATCCATCAACAACAATTAAAAAAACCCATCAAAATTGGATGAAAAATAAAAATTCTATATACCTTTCAAATATGTGAAATTTCGGAATTGGGACTCCTTTTTTTGAAACAAAATAACAATTTTTTAATGGCCCATCAATAACCCATTAAGATGAACACTGCACACAAACTGCATTAAAAGTGGACGTTTTATACCCAAACGTCGCCCCTTTTGACCCAGTTTATGTCGAAAACAGTAATAGTTACATAAAAAAAGTTTTCATATCAATGAAAGTGATTTTCTGAAGGAATGCATTAAAGAAATCATCATAAAAACAAATAAACAATAAATAATTTATATCTATATATATATATATATATATATATATATGGGCATACACTTTTTGACACCGTTGGGCCTCTTCTTTCTTTGGTTGTTTCTGATCTACAAAAAAACCCTTAAACTTTGTCAAATGAACATTCCTACCAACCTTGGTTCCAATTGGCCCAATACTGGTATCAGAGAAGAAGATTAAAATAAAAAGGTTTACGGACGACGACAGATGCCAAGTGATGGCAATACCTCACTTGACCCTTTGAGTCAGATGAGCTAAGTAGTTGCAGCGATTCAATATATAATTGTAATTAGGTTGGTTTTTGATAATAAATAAATAGGTTATTTCCCCTAGTAACGGTGTCATATATATCAAGAAAGCATCTCTCGTTACAATTATTATAAACTTTGAGATATAGATAACATACAGCGTGACTTGACAAAATTGATATGATAACTGAATTAAAATGTGATTATCATGTGATCACATCTAGTTGACACTTCCTTAGTGAGGTGGTGAACGGAATGGGGACAAGAAGTTCACTTGTGGCAGCTAGCCTGCTGGGCTGTCTGTGGGTGGTAGCAGGGACGATGACGGAATGTCAACAGCCATCATCATCTATGGAGAGCGTATACAGCTTTACAGCAATGAATATTAACAAGACTATGAATGTCAGTTTGTCAGAGTACAAAGGACGAGTCTTGGTAATAACTAATGTAGCCACATTCTGAGGGTTGACAACACCCCATTATGTCGGGTTTAATGCACTAAAAAGCAAGTTTGATAGCAAGCCGTTTGAGATTTTGGCTTTTCCTTGCAATGACTTCAATCTCGTAAGTATTCAACCATTCCAATTATTATACATTTATATATAATGTTATACTTTTTATAGCATGTACAAATATATATTGTCACGGTCTAGTAAGGTCTACAATGATTTGTTATCAAAGCAGAGACTTTACTAAAAATCAATTTCTATCCACAATAAAATATAAATTGCTCAATAAAATATTAATATTTACGATGTTGAAACCTATGGAAATTAAATTCGTTCTGTGTAGATTTAACTTGTATATATCTTTATTCTGAAAATCTTTGTGGTTCGATAGAATACAGATATGTAAATTCGCATCGGTGGTGTAATGGCTAGGGTGCTCGCCTCGATTGGGTCTACTAAAAACTTCAAATTGGTATTTGTTGCTTCTTCGCTAAGCACGCAGTATTAAGGAGAAGAACAAAGACTGATGGACTAAGAATCAAGAGAATGTGTCTAAGTGGGGCGACATGTCTATTCGCGGACTGTTGTTTCAGTGACCTAGAACTATAAAAAATCTAATTCAGCGTGTTGGTCTAGTACAGAGCGGACCTCATCATCATCTCTTTGAAAAATTAACTTGTTCTCCCCATGCTATCGCTGAAAAATTGCTGAGTTGACGTTAAACAACAATCACTTTCTCACTCACTCAGATATCATGTTACATACAACGATAAAAACACAAAACATTATGGATATTTTCTCATATTCTTACCGTGTTGTATTGGTGGAGGAAACCGGAGTGCCCGGAGAAAACCCATGAGAAAACCACCGACCTGCTGCAAGTCACTGACAAACTTTATCACATACTGTTATATCGAGTATCGATATGACAAACAACCGTATGATTAAAACTTGTTTATATTTGACATGAAAGAAATATATATTGATAATATTTTATTATCCCCCCGCGATAGCGGTGAGGGGATATAGTAATAGCGGCCGTCTGTCCGTCTGTCTGTCTGTCTGTCCATCCGTCACACTTTCTTGTTTACACGATAACTTGAGTAAACATGGATAGATTTAAATAATTTTTTGCATGTGGCTTGTAATTATCATTATCTTGGATGGGTTCTTACATGGAAATATTTGAAGCAAGGGTTTTGGGGGAAAATCTTAATTTTTGGTTGAAAAATCAACAATTTTGAGAATTGAGTCTTGTTTACGCGATAACGTGAGTAAACATGAATAGATTTGAATATTTTTTTGCATGTGGCTTGTAATTATCATTATTTTGGATGGGTTCTAACATGGAAATATTTGAAGCAAGGGTTTTGGGGGGAAATGTTAGTTTTTGGTTGAAAAATCACCATTTTTGAGAATTGTGTCTTGTTTATGTGATAACTTTAGTAAACATGGATAGATTTGAATAATCTTTGCATGTGGCTTGTAAGTATGCTATACATTAACATTGCAAGGCTGCTTTTTATAAATATATAAAACTAAATATTATGCAAGTGCGGGGGGATACGTCGCGCATTCATGCGCTAGGCGGTTCCTTTATTTTCCATTTAGTGATGCACAGTGTCTTTTTTCCTCTAATAAATACTTAAACGTCTGAAAAGTATTTAAAACAACACATATAAAGCGGTTTTGGACTTGGGGGCTGGTACCAACGGTATGGGCCGGGGTGAGGAAATAACAAAATTACAAAGAAAAGTTAACACTATTAAATTGAATTTACAGTCGTGTGTGTAAAATGTTTAACAAGCTAGTATTAATCGTCCCAAGTAATGTATCTATCCCGCTGGACCTTCAATGATACCAGTCTGTATTTAGTATTTTCAGTATAAACACGTGAACATTCAACAGTATTAGAGTTAGATTTTTAGCAGTAATATTTATTATTGTATTGTTCTTCCCTCAGCGCAATTCGAACACAGACCTTTGGAACACTGCTGCACCGATTCACTTTGCTTAATAATGAACTATATATATTAAGCCACCCGACCCCTTGGCCAAATTCACAATATGCAGTACAATTTTGTTTTCTGATCACATTTAACAACAAAACCAAATCACGGAGAACCAAATTTACAATCGGATAGAAAGTAATATTAGTTGAATACAAGGCATTCTTATTTCAACAAGTGAACTTTTTCATTTGTCCAAAATATATACTATCCAAAAAAGGTTTTGCAACACTTATATTTTAATAAATTTCAACAAATGATATAAATGCAACAATGTTAACATTATATAAAAATAAAGAGGTAAACATGTTCTTTCATATGTATATGTATATGTATATGTGTTATATTCGTTATGTAATTCCAAGGAGAAGACTTCATAAGTTGGTAACACTTGTGTCTTATCCTTTTTGTCTCAATGAGCAAATACAATTGCTATACACTAAATGTTCTTTCAATTGTTTATTTTCTTTTTGGGTCAATTTTTAAATCCATTTCAAACAACGCCGTTGAAGTAGGCTAGGGTCTAAATTGAATTTCACAACTTTCAAGAGGTAACGCACGCTTGACATCGCCCTTTCCTGTTTCCAATACAACGTCTGATGGTTGCCTGGGGAATGTTCTACCATTCTTGCGTCAGACGATTGCACAAATCGTTCAGTGCGGCCACGATGGGGCCCTTGTGTTTTGTCTGTGTAAATTGGTCGTAATCCGATTCTTCTTAAAAATGGTATAGCTATCGGCCTCAATAGCTCACCAATGTAGCGTTGAGAATTCAAATGTCCGTTGATAACTTAAAGCTGGTTCGTCTGTTAAACGTTATTGCTGCCCATATCACGGATCACCCACCAAAACGATCATGCTCGCTGATTATGACATCAGTGTAACTCTCCCCAGGACGGTGGTAAACAAGGATTCGACCATCATTAAACCTTAAATTTAATCGTGTTACGTCCGAACAGCAGGCAGTGGACTACTGATGTGTTGTCCAGCGGAGATGGCGTCGACACCAATCCAAACGTAATTTCCAATGACGCCGAGTAAGGGGGATACGTACGGCAGGAGGTTTCTTGGAAACGGTTACGAATTATCTGATCTGAGACGCTTACACCAGCGTCGGTTCGTAATTCATGTGGCAATATACGGGCATTAAGTGTTCGATTTCTTCAATTGAGAGTTCTCATTAAGTTGTCTTGACGTTGTGTTGTCACTCTTGGACACCCAGACCTAGCACTATCACACACGGAATTTGTGGCATTAAAGGGATTAAATAGTCTTGAAATTGTGCTAGGGGCAACTCCAAACGTACCTACATAGTTCTTACAGGGTACACCTGACTGCAACATCCCAAGAGTCCTATTTCTGTAATTATTACTCAGAGACTGTCTTCTACCCATTCCATTTAACGATTCAAAATCAATATTAAACAGACAACTCGACTAGCTTAAACACGTTGCACATGCTAATTTAGGTATCCAACAAAACAAACACACACACAGGTAAATTTGGTCATGTCTCTGTTGTTTTTTGTGATAATGTTAATTTAAGGTTCTTTTTTTTAATTGAAGATATAACAACATCACATGTACGTAAACCGTAAATGGACCAAATTCAAAAATATCTTTTGAAAAAAGTTATGTAAACCATAACGTTTATATGTGTAAACTGATATACTTAATTCTAATTGTCAATTATTGTTTTATTTTTTGGTGTATATAAAACCTATACAAAAATCAAGTGTTCCAAAACGTATTTTAACTAGTATATCATTTTTACATGTGTTATTAAGATTAATTGCATCATATTGTAACAATTTGTAAGTAAAACATTTTAATATTTGAATTTTTCAGCAAGAACCTGGTGGTACAGGTGCAGAGATTTTAAATGGGATTAAATACGTCCGACCTGGTGGAGGATATGTTCCCCAGTTTATGATGTTTGAAAAGATTGATGTAAATGGAGACAACGAACACCCATTATACACGTACTTAAAGGTACAAGTTATAATATAGTTATTATATGATTTAAAGAAAAAAAAATCATATATACCGTCCAATGTACATGTCTTAATTTTGGTATTTGCGATATTGACTGCATCCTATAATAAACACCAAAGATATCATTGTAGATTTAGTGTTCCATGTAATAAAAACCAAAGATGCCATTGTAGATTTAGTTTTCCATGTAATAAACACCAAAGATACCAATGTATATTAAGTGTTCCATGTAATAAAAACCAAAGATGCCATTGTAGATTTAGTTTTCCATGTAATAAACACCAAAGATACCAATGTATATTAAGTGTTCCATGTAATAAACACCAAATATACCAATGTAGATTTAGTTTTCCATGTAATAAACACTATAGATGCCATTGTAAATTTATTGTTCCATGCAATAAACACCAAAGATGCCATTTTAGATTAAGTGTTCCATGTAATAAACATAAAAAAATACCATTTGTAGATTTAGTGTTCATGTAGTAAACACCAAAGATACCAATGTATATTAAGTGTTCCATGTAATAAACATAAAAAAATACCATTTGTAGATTTAGTGTTCATGTAGTAAACACCAAAGATACCAATGTATATTAAGTGTTCCATGTAATAAACACCAAAAATGCCATTGTAGATTAAGTGTTCCATGTAATAAACACCAAAGGTGCCACTGTAGATTAAGTGTTCCATGTAATAAACATAAAATATACCATTTGTAGATTAAGTGTTCCATGTAATAAACACCAAAGATGCCACTGTAGATTTAGTATTCCATATAATAAACATAAAAGATACCATTTGTAGATTTAGTATTCCATGTAATAAACACCAAAGATGCCACTGTAGATTTAGTATTCCATGTAATAAACATAAAATATACCATTTGTAGATTAAGTGTTCCATGTAATAAACATAAAATATACCATTGTAGATTTAGTGTTCCATGTAATAAACACCAAAGATACCATTGTAGATTTAGTGTTCCATGTAATAAACACCAAAGATACCAATGTGTTCCATATAATAAACACCAAAAATGCCATTGTAGATTAAGTGTTCCATGAAATAAACACCAAAGATGCCACTGTAGATTTAGTGTTCCATGTAATAAATACCAAAGCTACCATTGTAGTTTTAGTGTTCCATGTAATAAACACCAAATATACCAATGTAATTTAAATGTTCCATGTAATAAGCACAAAAGATGCCATTGTAGATTTAGTGCTCCATGTAATAAACACCAAAGATGCCATTTAAGATTAAGTGTTCCATGTAATAAACATAAAATATATCATTTGTAGATTTAGTGCTCATGTAATAAACACCAAAGATACCAATGTAGATTTAGTGTTCCATGTAATAAACACCATAGATGCCATTGTATATTTAGTGTTCATGTAATAAACACCAAAGATACCATTGTAGATTTAGTGTTCCATGTAATAAACACCATATATGCCATTGTTGATTTAGTGTTCATGTAATAAACACTAACGAAACAATGTAGATTTAGTGTTCTATGTAATAAACACCATAGATGCCATTTTAGTTTAAGTGTTCCATGTAATAAACATAAAAGATACCATTTGTAGATTTAGTGTTCATGTAATAAACACCAAAGATACCAATGTAGATTAAGTGTTCCATGTAATAAACATAAAAGATTCCAATGTAGGTTTTGTGTTCCATCTAATAAACATCAAAGATACCAATGTAGATTTAGTGTTCCATGTAATAAACATAAAAGATGTCAATGTAGATTTTGTGTTCCATCAAATAAACATAGATAGCCTTATAATAAGCACAAAAAACACATGTAGATTTAGTGCAGCATATAATAAACATCAAAGATACACACGTAGATTTAGTGCAGAATATTATAAACATCAAAGATACACGTGTAGATTTAGTGCAGCATATAATAAACATCAAAGATACACATAGATTTAGTGAATCATATAATAAACATTAATGATACACGTGTAGATTTATTGCAGCATATAATCAACATTACAGATACACGTGTAGATTTAGTGCAGCATATAAATAAACATCAAAGATACACGTGTAGATTTAGTGCAGCATATAAATAAACATCAAAGATACACATGTCGATTTAGTGCAGAATATAATAAACCATATAAATAAGTATCAAAGATACACGTGTAGATTTAGTGCAGCATATAATAAGCATCAGAGATACACGTGTAGATCTAGTGCAGCATATTGTAAACATTACAGATACACTTGTAGATTTAATGCAGAATATAATAAACTTCAAAGATACACGTGTAGATCTAGAGCAGCATATCATAAACATTAAAGATACACATGCAGATTTAGTGCAGCATATGATAAACATCAAAGATACACATGCAGATTTAGTGCAGCATATAATAAACATTAAAGATATACGTGTATATTTAGTGCAGCATATACTACACATCAAAGATACACGTGTAGATTTAGTGCAGCATATAATACACATCAAATATACACGTGTAGATTTAGTGCAGCAGATAATAAACATCAAAAATACACATGTAGATTTAGTGCAGCAGATAATAAGCATCAACGATACACATGCATATTTAGTGCAGCATATAATAAACATCAAATATACACGTGTAGATTTAGTGCAGCATATAATAAACATTAAAGATAGACGTGTAGATCTAGAGCAGCATATAATAAACATTAAAGATACACATGCAGATTTAGTGCAGCATATAATAAGCATCAGAGATACACGTGTAGATCTAGTGCAGCATATTATAGACATTAAAGATACACGTGTAGATTTAATGCAGAATATAATAAACATCAAAGATACACGTGTAGATCTAGTGCAGCATATTATAAGCATTAAAGATACACATATAGATTTAGTGCAGAATATAATAAACAGCAAAGATATACGTGTAGATCTAGAGCAGCATATAATAAACATTAAAGATACACAAGCAGATTTAGTGCAGCATATGATAAACATCAAAGATACACATGCATATTTAGTGCAGCATATAATAAACATTAAAGATACACGTGTAGATTTAGAGCAGCATATAATACACATCAAAGATACACGTATAGATTTAGTGCAGCATATAATACACATCAAAGATACACGTGTAGATTTAGTGTAGCATATAATAAACATTAAAGATACACGTGTAGATTTAGTGCAGCATATAATCAACATCAAATATACACGTGTAGATTTAGAGCAGCATATTATAAACATTAAAGATACACATGCAGATTTAGTGCAGCAGATAATAAACATCAAAGATACACGTGTAGATTTAATGCAGCAGATAATAAACATTAAAGATACACATGCAGATTTAGTGCAGCAGATAATAAACATCAAATATACACATGCAGATTTAGTGCAGCATATAATAAACATGAAAGATACACATATAGATTTAGCACAGCAGATAATAAACATTAGTTCTAATAATAAAACCCTAAATGCTCGCTTACTCGCAAGGGTTTTAACGGGATGCCATTACATGTAATGGAGCAGCCGCAGAGATTTTTTGCGCTCGCTTAAAGAGTTTCTGACGCCTGCATTTATCAATAATAAGACATAACTTTTCCTTTTGGCCACTATTATAACAAGTCTTTATTACCTACCAGTATTTTAGAATGTAATTCCCACACAAAAAAAAATTCGTTTAACAACTACATTTTGAATTTCGTCATTTGAGGTCATTTTCCGGTCAAAGCCTCACTTTGGTATTTTTTAGATGCCATATTTGGCGATTGAAGCGTGAATGTTTACATCAGCTGTAGTAAATATACTAAATATCGTAGTAGAAATACCATATTTAGAAAAGCTCCGCCTTCCGTAGTTTCCGGTTATGGCGAACGATAGATAAATTTGAACAAGTTTGTTGTTACTTTTGAAAAGCATACATTTTTCAGCCAAACCGATTTAACAAGGACTGGGATCACCATAATAGTTACAATGAAATGTTTGAAGCGTAAATATTGAATTTTTATGTTCAACTGCAATATTTTTTTTGCTCCATTGTGACGAATGGGACCCCTTTGTAGCTCCGCCGAGACACAAGTTTGTCACAGGAGCTACATTATTGCAGCTAAATAAACATCAACGATACACATGCAGGTCTAGTGTAGCATATAATACACATCAAAGATACACGTGTAGATTTACTGCACCTTATAATAAACACTATATATATTTTTACAGATCACTCTACATTATACACCTTTTTCGAGTTCTATAGTAAAGAGCTCACACAAAAGTAAAACGAACTATTAACAAAGAAAGAAACTGAGTTAAAACCTGGTCTTCAGTACTTTTACTACTTTGATTATTAACGTCAATATATTCAAGGCTTTATCTAACCGACATATATTTGTTATTATTGTAGAAGTACTGTCCCCCTGTAACAGACAAATTTGAAGATATGTTACACTACTCACCTCTGAAGAACGAAGATGTCAGATGGAACTTTGAACAATTTGTTATTGATAAGAAAGGAAGGCCTATAGTACGTTATAGTCCCGATACTCTACCACTGGACTTAGTCGATACCATAGACAAATTACTCAATATGTAGAATTCTGTATCATTTCTTCTTTGTATATTTGGATTTATTGATATTTTGTTATTTGTTTTTGTTGATGTTTGTTTATTATTTTTTGTTTATTATCTACAAATGTAGTTTATAAGTATTGTAATTATGTCACTGATGTGGAAGATGTGTGAAATAACTTCATTAAATCTTTGAGTGGAGTTGTGGATTTGTACAAATCTCATGTCATAATTAGTGCATTATTGTGAACATGTGGATGTATTTTCTTTTGACATCAGTGATATTTTTATGATTATTATATCTTAAATAAAGGATACATTGAGTTCGTTGATCAAATTCATATATGAAAAAAAAGAAGAAACTATAGATAAGCAAATCATTCATAATCCAAACCATTCATGATCCAAACCATTCATAATCCAAAGCATTCATGATCCAAACCATTCATAATCCAAACCATTCATGATCCAAACCATTCATAATCCAAACCATTCATAATCCAAACCATTCATAATCCAAACCATTCATAATCTAAACCATTCATGATCCAATCCATTCATAATCCAAACCATTCATAATCCAAACCATTTATAATCTAAACCATTCATGATCCAAACCATTCATAATCCAAATCATTCATGATCCAAACCATTCATGATCCAAACCATTCATAATCCAAACTCGTAAAATTAAAAATTAACGTTACAATAGTAGAGACACATACATATAAACAATAAACAACAACAGCTACACACACATCTATCATATATGTATATACGGTATCTACAAAGGTATTATGTTATTTATCTGCCTAGAGAACAAATGATGTGTACACTGTTCTTATAATATTTGAAGTGCTTTCTGTAAATTGAAAGCAGAGCTGTCAAGGGTTTTTGATGTCTCAGAGTGAGAGTAGGGTGTCTTGAAGGCGAAGCTCACTGCCCCGTCACCTCTCCAGAAGCTAGATACTGTGGCAGTATGGTGATTCTGCAGAACAGTTTTGTTAGTGGTTTCAACTTTGGCTCCCTTTTTCAACCTGACAAAAACACTTTTCAATGGCTGGTACATTTCCAACGCACGTGAAATCGCCTTTTCCAAGCTAAGTCACCGTGTGGATACATGCTTCAAAACCTGTTAATATGTTGTGTCACAAAATACGCAAAACTCGTTTAATTCGTTTTTATGCTTTGTACCTTTGTAAAACCAGTAATATAGAAATCTAGATCTACAACTAAATCCTCAACATTAAATCCAGAACTGACAGAATCCCCAGAAAAGCTGCATTATGTGTCATATGACAAGGACAGCCAACAAAGTACACATTACGGTTTTTCACCAGTACCTACCTTAAATTGAGCTTCTTTTACCTATATTCAGAGGCATTATCTACAGAGAAAGCTACATACATATCTCATGGTATCTGATTTTGTGTTATCACATTGTCGCTTTATATCAGCTTCACCACCATGAGCACAACTAAATTTCCGAGAACAAACCACAGTCATATGCAAAAAGTATGTGAGAGCTTGAAGCCTTCACTGGAATTTTGCTACATCATTTGTATAGACCACAGTTTTATGTGTAATATTTCGTAGATCGTTATTTGTCCTTTGGCCCTTTTTCTTTTGGCCATTGTGTACTTCATCGATTTAGGGATTTTGATTACCCCTTTGGTATCTTCAAACTCTTCTTGGAATAACATTTTGTATTATATACAACAGCTTCGCTGAGCTTTTTGAGCCGCTTTTTGCAGGACTGCTTGGTTCACCAGCAGTTGGATATTCGCGCTCCATTTAACTTGTTACTTCTAACCTGGTTCTTTGATACCGTTTTGTGAAAGAAATACATTTAAAACAAATCGCTAACGGATCCGAATTTCCGTATTTAGCGAATCAGTTCTGTTTAGGCAGCTTTATTATGCTTAATGAAATTTTCCAATTTGTCGATTTTTGTGTTAGAGTGAGAATAATGGGGGTGAGCATGAGAGCGTGATATGATGCCTTGAAGCGTGACTGTCACGCTGAAAGCTTGAAACTTGACAGGTATGTGAAGTGCTTGGCACTCCATAATGCAATCTAATTAAATTAGATATTTCTTTTATCTGGTTTCTGTTTTTTCTTTGTCGATACACTAACATCTAAGGTTCATTATAACACTTATCAAACTCAAAGGGTGCACTCGATATGCAAATTTGTTTTTATCAAAATTTCTTAGTGTCCTTCAATATTTTACTTGAAAACAAAAAATGAATCCAAAACAATAAGAGTTATTATACTTGATATTTATCAGATTCTGTTTTCACATAGACATCATACACGTCTAATAATAAGTTGCAAAGTTTCCGGTTTTTCATAATTCAACATATTTTTTTTTTTTTTTTTATAGAATTCAGATCTTTTGTTTTAAATACAATTTTTCTTGGTACATAATTAGCACAACATGATGTTAATGGTATAGGCTAGGCACTCCCAGCATATATATAGTGCTTTTTAATTTGAAAATGTTGATAAGATACCTCAGAACTTGAATACATTGAGAAAAAATAATTATAGCATACATTTTGCAACTTTTTCCACTTCTGATACAATTTTCAGGCATTAAAATACATTTTATAAGCATATAAACAGTGGGAGTTCCTACCTGTGATCAAACACGCTTTGAATATTGCAATAATCCAACTGCATAGCAAATAAAGAAAAAAAATATAAATTCTATAAAAAAAATCATGACCATTCTGTCGAAGAGGACATGGCGAATGCCAATTCTGTACAAACCGTTTTGTATTTCTTTCTTTTAATGTTATACAAAATATCCCCATGTAAACTATTTTGACTATGTGCTGTTGTATTTTCACAATTTTTATTCATTTAAGACAAATTTGTGTTTTTTTTTCTCTCTATTATCAATTTGCAAGTCAAAACAAACACTTGACAAGTGTTATAATGAACCTTAACTAAAGATTCATTTGAGAGATACAAAAAATAATAAACTCTGCTGAAGTCGAATAACGCTGTTCAATTTGCAATACATAATTTTTTTTTGTAACATAAATACGCATTTTTCCTTTGATGTTTTTATGCAGTAATCAACTTAAAAACAGTGAACATTTACAAACCATGGTTTAACATGACGAGCATGATGTTATTCCATGATGACGTCATAGATCTATTATTCCATGATTTTGAAGAGACCACAGATACAGCTTCGTCCGCATCATTTTTGGACTTATACCTCGAATTTGACGACAGTGGTCAACTCAGTACTAAAATTTATGATAAATGAGACGACTTCAATTTTAAAATCATAAATTTTCCTAATATGTGCAGCAATATACCAGCTTCTCCTGCATATGGTGTTTACATCTCGCAATTGATTCGCTATGCAAGAGCCAGTAGCAATTATTCTGATTTCTTGAAGCGTCATCTTTGTCTGAAAAACAGGCTACTGGACCAGGGCTATAAAAAGATTCGCCTTATTCGATCTCTTAAAAAGTTTATTTTCCGATATCAAGATCTTGTCGGAATATATTCTGTCTCTGCAGATACAATGGTAAAAGATACATTTTCATATAGTGAAAATGTATAAAGATAAGGATTTGGTATACGTGGTTACAATGTCAAAAATATTTTCTGTGAATGTGTGACGTAAAAATGTTTTTGTCATTTACGGTCGTAATTAAAATAATTCAAAGGACTCATAGTTATTGATGGTGCTGGTTCACGAGATATATTAGATACCTGCCTAACTGAATTTAGTACTGCTTGTCTACTATTTTACCTATTTTGTTCCAGTATTGTTATAAATGCTGTTATAGTGACAACCGGAACCTTTGAACCGTAATGGAAGCGAGAGGTTGGCGCCGTAAAATCTGATTCAATCCCCCATTTCTTTAGAAATGCCTGTACCAAGTCAGGGCCATTGCGGTTTCCCAGTTTCCCGGTTGTTGATTGATTTTGTCTGTTTATTGATTTATGAGTTTTGACTTTCCCTTTGGAAGATTGCAGATGTGTTCGGTAATTTTGTTATTACCCTTATTTGACGTCAGATATTGATGTTATTCCATGATTTTGACGTCATCATGTAATTTCTGTTACAAAACATATATACCATGGATCTTATTCATGAACTTATTTAAACCAACTCATCCTTCGGATTCGTTGGTTTAAATAAGTTAATTCGTAAGATCCATGGTATATATAATACATATACCAGAATGCCTTCACTTTCAGTGTAAATGATCATATAACGACGATGTCACTACCTAGGTATAGCGAGGCGTAAAGTAAATTGTGGATAGTAATAATATAGACCCTTTTTAATATATGAATACAAATTCACTTTGCTTAAACCAATTTATCCTCAATTGATCAAGGTAACTTACAACATCCCGTCGGTTTCATGTCAGGCAACCTTCTATTCAGCATTGATTTGATTGATATTTGGTGTTTTACGCCACTTTCAACAATATTTCAGCTATATCATGGCGACCAGTTTTAGAGGTGGAAGAAGCCGGAATACCCGGAGAAAACCACCGACCATGGGCAAGCAACTGGTAAACTTTATCACTTGCGGCTGCGAGTCGAGTGCCCTTTTTTTTGTAATTTACAAAGCAAGGCGCCAACCCACGGCGCATTGGTGATAGGCTTGTATGAGTTGTTAGGTAATCCAACTACCTAACTCATTTAGCCACCCGGGCCCTCTATCCCTCTATTCATCATTGACCGTCCAATTAAATGCAACAAATTAAATATATTGACCAATCGGATTCAGCTCTTGCTGGGTATTCGGTGATATGCTCATCGTTAATTGGTAAATTGAAAAGATGAACCCTGGCATGACCTCATGGATATGATTGTACCATCAAATATAAATAAAAGGTTATCTGACATGACCCCAAACAGTGTTTTGCTAGATGTTAGTCCATCGCCAACGAAAACAATAGGTACAAGAAACATTTTTAATTAGATTGTCTGCAGACTAAATGGGGAACAAATTCATTATGACAAATGGAAGCTTACATGTGTATACTGATCTTATTGTTAAAATCAATGTATTAATTAGTGACTTCATAAAGAAAACATATATAGGCTTATCTTTATTCTCTAAAACCATTGTATAAACGTAGGTACAGAGATGCACAAGTACCTTAATAAACATAGACACAGAGATGCACAAGTACCTTAATAAACATAGACACACAGATGCATTAGCTCCTTAATAGCAGTCGAAACAAAGATACAAGAAAAGATAAACAAAAACTGGAAGCTACAAGAAATCAACTTCTTGTGTGTTAGACAAATTTTTAATATAAACAATTGTTGACAATCAGTAATAGTTTTTGTCCAATATAGTGAACTAATACGGGTTTCAATATCAATAAATACAGTTTTGATAGTTTGTTTGTTTGATACTTGTTTAACGCCACTTTCAACAATATTTCAGTTATATCGTAACTCACAACATCAGTGGTGGTAGGCACTGATTGCATAGGTAGTTGTAAATCCAACTCCCATCCGAACACGGCCACGACGACTCCTTCAATAAATAAAGGGTATCTATCGAGTTCACCGTAAATCATGAATGAAGGTGTCCATGATTTTGAGCAATAGATTACAGAATTTAAGATGAACTCTTTCTACTATTTCACAATTTTCAAACACCCAAATCTCGACAACCATATAATAAGTTAGGCTTCACCATTGTATGGAACAAGTCTAACTGACATGGAATAGAAAGGGTGGGGTCTACTTCCTATATTAAGAACGAGTATACAAACCTACCACTGAAGTGGGTCGACTTTTTCAGCTCTCAAGTATATGATCAATAAAAATAAAAACTGAAAAAAAAACATATAAATATATTACTAAAACTATTATTGTATTTTTACATTTTGTAAGTTTTCTATCATCAGAGGACCTTGTACAAAGGATATAAATCTGTTGATAATGTGATGTTTTTCAGATTTTTTGGTATTGTTTTGAATGGGTATAATTTGTGTATATGAAAGTGTGTGGTTTTCATGCTGAGGAAATATATAAATGGGGTGATTTTCAATTTTCAAACTTCAGCAGCACCACCGTTCCCAATTTGACCTTAAGTAACCTCCATGCCATCTGAAACGTATGTGTAAAATCAAAAGTCAAGGAACATTACTTTTATTGACTACATGCTATATACATTTTTTATATATGATATTGACATCATACACCTGAGTCAGGTAACAATAAAATGTTTCATTAATCAATGAGACTTTAATTGTTGATTGATTTTAACATTAAGTACCAACAATCAATGATATTTCTATCAAATTGCAGAACTACTTTCATACAATAACGGATTATTTAGGAATGTAATGACGCCGTTATTCGATTAAACCATTTAAGGGTAAATTTAATTTCATCGACTGTGACGTGTTGCCAAGTTACATGTATTCGATTTACGCCAAAGGATATTATTGTGAGCTTACTCGACATACCAATAGGAATTAACAACTGACAGATCTAAAAGATACTAATGATGGTTTAAATCTAAGATAAAACGTGTAAGGATCAATAAAACCATTGTAACAAATCGTTTTTTTATAATTCATATTATATATATATATATGTTTTATTAAGTGATGAGATCGTGTTAATTGTGTGCTATGTAAAATATTTGTAGTTTTCTCCATTATTTCTGATAATTAAAACTACATACATGTGTACACACGTCATTGAATAGAGACTATAGATACTACTTAGATTATTGCAGTGTGTTTTTAAAGCGATTATAATGATAAAAGTAAAAATGGAAATATTCCAGTTTTCTATTACTCTACACATGTATTCTGTGACTGTCAATTAATTTCTAATTATTTTAGTGACCATCGACTTTTCCCAGTGACGGAGTGTTGTGGATAAATCAGTATACGATGAGATTCGTTAGTGAAGGTCGGTTTGTTTTCTCCAGGTATTACTGGTTTCGCTAGTGAAGGTCGGTTTGTTTTCTCCAAGTATTACTGATATCGCTAGTGAAGGTCGGTTTGTTTTCTCCAAGTATTACTGATATCGCTAGTGAAGGTCGGTTTGTTTTCTCCGGGTATTACTGATATCGCTAGTGAAGGTCGGTTTGTTTTCTCCAAGTATTACTGGTTTCGTTATTGAAGGTCGGTTTGTTTTCTCCATGTATTACTGGTTTCGCTAGTGAAGGTCGGTTTGTTTTCTCCAGGTATTACTGGTTTCGCTAGTGAAGGTCGTTTTGTTTTCTCCAGATATTACTGATATCGCTAGTGAAGGTCGGTTTGTTTTCTCCAGGTATTACTGATATCGCTAGTGAAGGTCGGTTTGTTTTCTCCAGGTATTACTGGTTTCGCTAGTGAAGGTCTGTTTGTTTTCTCCAGGTATTACTGGTTTCGCTAGTGAAGGTCGGTTTGTTTTCTCCATGTATATTACTGTTTTCGCTAGTGAAGGTCGGTTTGTTTTCTCCAGGTATTACTGGTTTCGCTAGTGAAGGTCGGTTTGTTTTCTCCATATATTACTGTTTTCGCTAGTGAAGGTCGGTTTGTTTTCTCCAGGTATTACTGGTTTCACTATTGAAGGTCGGTTTGTTTTCTCCAGATATTACTGGTGTCGCTATTGAATGTCGGTTTGTTTTCTCCAGGTATTACTGGTTTCGCTAGTGAAGGTCGGCTTGTTTTCTCCAGGTATTACTGGTTTCGTTAGTGAAGGTAGGTTTGTTTTCTCCAGGTATTACTGGTTTCGCTATTGAAGGTCGGTTTGTTTTCTCCAGGTATTACTGATTTCACTATTGAATGTCGGTTTGTTTTCTCCAGGTATTACTGGTTTCGCTATTGAAGGTAGGTTTGTTTTCTCCAGGTTTTACTGGTTTCGCTAGTGAAGGTCGGTTTGTTTTCTCCAGGTATTACTGGTTTCGCTATTGAAGGTCGGTTTGTTTTCTCCAGGTATTACTGGTTTCGCTATTGAAGGTCGGTTTGTTTTCTCCAGGTATTACTGGTTTCGCTAGTGAAGGTCGGTTTGTTTTCTCCAGGTATTACTGGTTTTGCTATTGAAGGTCGGTTTGTTTTCTCCAAATATTACTGGTTTTGCTATTGAAGGTCGGTTTGTTTTCTCCAGGTATTACTGGTTTCGCTATTGAAGGTCGGTTTGTTTTCTACAGGTATTACTGGCTTCGCTAGTGAAGGTCGGTTTGTTTTCTCCAGGTATTACTGGTTTCTGTTTTCGCCAGGTATTACTGGTTTCGCTAGTGAAGGTAGGTTTGTTTTTTCCAGGTATTACTAGATTCGCTATTGAAGGTCGGTTTGTTTTCTCCAGGTATTACTGTTTTCGCTAGTGAAGGTCGGTTTGTTTTCTCCAGTTATTACTGGTTTCCAATAGAAATAAAAATGTAGATATCCGAAATATATCTGAAATATTAAATTATAATAATATAAATAAACTGTTGAACAAAACACAATCTCTAATCAATTACAAAGCCAATATAGGAGATACTGCGTAATCTTACATCTGAACATGTAGAAAAGATTAAGAATTTAGATATTATTCTGAAATAATCAATGGTTCAAGTAAAAAAAAACAAACAAACAAACACAAAAAAACGACAAAAAACCCCCCCAAAAAACCAACAAAAACAAACATACAAAACGAAACCACCAACTTGAGTTTCCTTTGTTCTCTAGTTTAAATTATTTCTATAAATAGATTATGGTAAAATACAGAGATTTCCAAGTGAAAGAAAACTGTTTTTTTTCCAATTAATATAGGTTATACAACAGTGTTTTGTCAAAGGATTTGTCGTGGTCGTGGTCGTATGGTAGTTGGATTTACACCTACCTATGCAATGAGTGACTATCACCACTAATGTTGTATGTTCGAATCCCGTTCAGACGAGGTGAACTCGATACAACATTATGTGATAACGTTTGTCAGTGACTTACGACAGGTCGGTGGTTTTCTCTGGATTCTCAGATTTCCTTCACCAATAAAATTGACAGCCACAATATAACTGAAATATTGTTGAAAGTGACGTTAAACACTAAAAGCCCCTAACCCTACAAGTTGTCATGGGAACAGAATGACGAAGAGCGCCGTGCAATGAAATATATATGAACAGGTTTTTTTTTATGACTATGAACACCATAGTCACTAATTAATTCTGTCTGATAATAAATATCCTAAGTAAATATATTTAAATTGAAATGTAGATTTTTATTGAATATTATTCAGTTCATTTCCATTTCAATAGACATATCTGCGTAAAAGCACCAGACCAGGATTGAAATATCGATACTGTTATAGAAATGACATACAGAGAATAACGATTGACTACGTCGTTTTATTGGTATTATTGACAGAGGCTGTTTTTGATGCTGGTTTTTACTGGCTGTTTAATTGATCAAGTATTTCAAGTTGAATAACAATGATTGATTTTACCTGAAATCACATATACATAGGAATCATCAGACATGAACTGTAACTTCGGATTATATGTATTATTTTTTGTAAGTTTTTCATTAGAAATATAATTTATTATTATAGAAAACAATCTTAAATTCGGGTTTTTTTTATGGCTAGCATGAACTTTAAAATTTAAAAGAATAGTTCTAATGAGCTTATTGTTAGTAAAAATCCTAAAATGGCTGAATCACAAAACATAATTTATAAATTTCCATAAAAATAAAAACTGAAAAAAAACATATAACTATTATTGTATTTTTACATTTTGTAAATTTTATGTCATCAGAAGACCTTGTACAAAAGATATAAATGTATTGATAATGTGATGTTTTTACGATTTTTTGTATTCTTTCCTCATTGAAACTCACTTTTTTTCTTTTTTTTTTTTATCAATGACCCTGTGAAGAAATCACAAAGTCGTATTGTTTCCGAATCCATTTGTTGATTGTTATGTTACAATATTGTAATTTGTATACTGTTTAATTGAATTGCTTATTTCAACAATAAAATAATGTTTACACTAAAGTCGTATATTTGTAATTTATTAAACATTGTTTCCTTTTTATTTGTTGTTGACCAGACTGGATTTATATTTTGAATGTCTTCATTTGTATTTAGAAAAAAAGTTAGTAGTTTGTTTTACTGGTTGACAATTGTTCGTAGCCTAATAATTTTATCTACTAGCCCAAAAGTCTGTTGTATAAGAATTTGTAGTGTAATGTTGCCATATATTTGACAAATACTACTATGTTTTAGAGAGTTCCTCTTTAAACGAAAAACGCAAGCAGCTTCTTCCAAAATATTTTATGAAAAGACATAATGTTGTCAATTATTTTTTAACTTCTATTTACCAAAAAAAAAAAAAAAATCGTTGTTACGAAAATTATGTATATTTATCAAACATATCAATAAGTGTTTGTTGTACTCCTGGCTTAGCGGCTGTTGCTCCTTACCCTATTTACCCTCCTCTCTTTAAATATTTTGAATAGTCTTGTTATGTTATTATTATATTATTAATTTTCTCTGTACTTATGTATTTGGCTGTATGAGAATAAAGATATATAAAGATATACAAATATAATTTTGCCTCGTGAGAGAAGCTATTTCAAACTCTAATTTGATCTTTCAATTTGTTCAATGAAATATTACAAAGGGACTTGTTACTGAAGTGAATAAAATCGTCAATATGTATTTCCAGTTTACCAGTTACTAAAAGACATAATTACACCTTATATAAGAATTCTGGATTCTGATTGGTTAATAGCCGTGATATTTTTTTTTACAAATTCAGACCTTGCATTGTGAATTTGCAGAATTTTTACTTCATGTAGGTGTATTTGCATAAGATTTAACTTTTTTTCATGGTATTGCAAAATCGTATTTGCCGTTTTTACCCTTCACCGAGACGCTTGTAACAAAATTTGTAAAACGTTATCACTTGTGCGTTTTATGTAACATCATTCGGTAGAATTAAACAGATACACCATGTTAGGTCCTGAAAACGACAAACAAAAGGTATTATTTATTTAGCCAGTGTTCTATATAATATTCGGTGTAGTTAAACAGATATATCATGTTTGGGAGGAGTATTTGCGAAAAATACCAGTCTTGAGACCAAATTTCCCTCGCCATTCGGCTCGGGAAATTTTTCGTCTCTCGACTGGTATTTTTCGCAAATACCCCTCCCAAACATGATATATCTGTATAATATTTCATACCTGTAACCTATCATTTGGTAAAAATTAAGACGGCAAACTATGATTAAATTGTAAACTCCATTTAGTTGCCAATTTTTCGGTTAAGGACTATTGTGATACAAATAGGAGTATTTTGTATAAGTGCACTCAGTAGACCAACGAATCATTTCATCTGAAAATTAAAATCCAGAAATATCTCTCTACCAATAAAATAAAAGGGCAGATCATAATAAAGTGAACTTAAACTTTAGTAGATATGTTTCTTTTAAGAAATCACAAAGTTAGCCGCTTAGAACTATCTTTAATGATGTAAAGTATTTTGAGCTTAGATGTAAATTATTTTTGAGCTTAGGACTATACTTAATGATGCAAAGTATTTTTGAGCTTAGAACTATACTTAATGATGTAAAGTATTTTTGAGCTTAGAACTATACTTAACGATGTAAAGTATTTTTGAGCTTAGGACTATACTTAACGATGTAAAGTATTTTTGAGCTTAGAACTATACTTAATGATGGAAAGTATTCTTGAGCTTAGGACTATACTTAACGATGTAA